>PUFA01000835.1:0-78173 GCA_003508835.1 Eonycteris spelaea
GAACCTAACTACAAGGCTAGCCTACTGACAGAAAAAAGAATTATATATATAAAGCAAACCATAAACCAAACACAAGAAATCACAGCACTCTTTCTCCAGGGAAGTTCAAAGTACTATCTCAAGACATCTGAACCACGTAGATTAGCCATACAATTTCTACATTTTAAAAATGTAAATTGATTCAGTGAATCATTTAAATTTACTTTAACTTATTATTATTAATATTGTAATAAAGGACTTAAGCATATGAAAAATTAAAAAAAAAAACACCTTTAACTCTCCTATAGAGCAGCAATGTGTTCATTTGCAAGGCTTTTTCTATCAATAGCTGTGATCGGTCTGTCCATGTGTATTTGAAAGAACTCTCACTTAATGACTACTAATAGGGTTTGTCAGGGAAAGTTTTATTACACTTGCAGGAAAATTTTTTTTTTTTCCTTTTCCACAGCGGTTTTGTCTTAAATACCTACCCATTAATGTTCTGTATCTCAACAGACATGTTTACCTAACTCAAGGAAATAATAGTTTTCATAGAAGATTAAGGAGTATTTTCTTGGCTTTCACGTGAATATCATTTTAGCCCTTTGTATGTGTGATTTTCATTTGCACTTTAGTTTCCCCTGTGTTGCTTTCTTTAACCCTAAATTCATAATGATTTTGATGTGTATGCTATTTTATTCATAGTTAATATTTTTTCTCCCCCTAACGCTTCCTGAACCTTCACATTTAAAGACAATGACTTTGCAATTTGTACTCTATAAATAGAAATGGTAAATCTTAATTATACTTTCAAATTGTAGTTTCCAGCTGTGTATATGAATGTTTCTGGTCAGGATGTATGTTCCAGTATGTTTATTTTTAATCCCAGATTACATCCTTCACAAGCCAAGACCAAATGTGAAATGATAAATTTTTATCTGCAGACATCTTTCAAAAGCTTGTTAATAGTTCCATTCTTGTACTTTACTATAAGAGATAGAGAATTCAACCCTTTACCTTTTGTTCTATTTAGGCCCTCAATGGATTGAATGAAGCCACCCACATTGAAGAATATTATCTGCTTTACTCAGAGACAATTCAAATGCTAATCTCTTCTGTAAACACCCTCACAGGCACATGCAGAAATAATGTTTAACCAGATCTCTGGACATTCCTTGGCCCAATCAAGTTGACACATAAAATTAATCACCACACACATATTTTTGATCCACCATTTTTATTTCTAAATATATATTCTACAAATATGCTCAATTAACTATGAAAATAGACATTTCTAGCAGCAATTTTTAAAAATATCTTTTCAAAAAATAAATCATATTTTTAAAACAAGAAAGAAATGCCTTTTAGAAACTGTCTCAGACAAAGTTGTAAATGTAGAGATTTCTAATTATTTCTCTGCTTCTGTCCTTCTATCTTTTTTCAGTAATGTTCTCTTTCTCCAAGACCTCCCTTTCCACACTGTGGACTGTATCCTTTCCCTATACTTTTTCTTCAACAAATAAGTACTTGCCTTGTGGCTCATTTATTAAAGATATTTACAGGTGATTAAGAGTCATCTATTTTTCTTATTCTCACTAAACTATTAATGGCTGACAATTTGATCTATTACTCTTTCCAACTAAATTTTATATTTAAACAAAAGCTTTGAACCAAAAGTAAGAATTAAAGAATGTTTACATTATGGAGGGAAGGTGGTAATCTTTCCTCCCTCTCCTGCCATCATCTCAAGCCAAATTAGGGTGAGGCACACCTCAAAAGCTTGATATGTTTAATCTTGAATTTGAGTGTTGTAAGGACTGTTATCTGACATGTGTCCAGAAAATATCTAAAGACAAGATATTGTGGCCATAGAGGCCTAATGTTGGTTGAATACAAAGAGAAAGTACTGCATTGGTTTGTATTTTTACTAATGGCAGGAAAAGTTGCTTTTTTGTGTGTGTGAGCCATATGTGAAACCCCCAAAAGTAACCAGCTGTGAGTTATACCATAAAAGGATATTACTAAAGAAGACTTCTTTCCAGGTGTAAGGTGACCCCAGCCAAGGTGCTGAAGGTATCCTGCCAGAAATTGTAACCAGATCTCCTCAGTTGGAGAATGTAAGAGAAATCAACAAATGTACCCAAGAATCGAAGGAATTCAAATTTTGAATATTGGCCATACACAGAAGGCATTAATGTCAGATGACATTAGTATTAGTCCAGGAAGTCCTTTTTGAGCACTTGTGTGTGTTTTCCTTTCCAATTTCGATCTTAGAGAAGCGAGAGTCAGCATAGTGATTTCAGGTGGAGGGAGGAGGAAAAAAAGGAGGGACTACCACTCTCATCTTTTTTTTTTCTTATTTCTCTGACAATTCACTCTCATCCTTATCAGTTGACTGGCCCTGAATGTTGGCATTTCTGTCCTAGGCCTTCTGTTCATCACATACTACAGTATTTCTTAGAATCTCATCTACTTCACAGTTTCAATTAACATGTTTTATTTATTTTATAACACTTATTATCCTCTGAGATTATTTTGTTTGTTTTACATATTTAGCATGTTTTCATCTACCAATATATAACTTGGTGACAAGAACTATGTTGAATCTTCAGCACCTACAAAATGTCAGTATATGTATATAAGAAGTAATTTTGTCAGTTACTAATTGAGCAAAACTGATGATAATACTAGGGTACAGTGATGAGAGAGACATGGCCCTTGCCCTTCAGAATTTCACTACCTAACAAAGAGGAAAGTTGCATATGAATAGATAATTGTCATGTAATTGATCAGAGAATTCACAATTTTTTGAGAAATAGGTCATAATCTTTGCATAGTACAGCCATGGAAGGCTTCAAAGAGGAATTTTATGTTAGCTATATCTTAAAGATGAATAAGAAATTTATCAGATGGAAATGAGGACAGGGAGAGCAAAAGCAAATGAAGACATGAAAACAAATGATATAATTTCATCCTTAAAGTAGTTTTCAATAGTAGAAGAGAAAATAGAGAAGCAACAACTTGAGAACAAGTTGAAGCTCTGTGAGGCTTCAGCCATCCATTCAACAGGGGTTCATAAAATAAGGAAATACATGTGGGCCAGAAATCTAGTTCACTCTAGTTGCAAATTTGTATCTCTACATCTATTTATTCTGGGCCAGAACTGTTGGACTAGTTATCTGCATCAGTCTGCAGCTTTTTACAAAGAAGTGCTTCAGACTAGTTGGATTACATAATGCTACGAAGTGGGCCTTGGGTGGATAGCCCATTAAAAGACTCTGTGGGCTCCCTGGCAGACTGTCCTTGAAATTCTTTTCTCTGGGAGAAAATGCCACTCAGACTCCATTGGTCAACCTAATCAGGCCCAGGGAAATGTGTGTGTGTGTGTGTGTGTGTGTGTGTGTGTCTTCATGAATGTCTCAGACAAATAGGTTAAAATTGCTAATTCTCTTTTCACTTATGTTTTCTTCTAACATTAACTGTGACTACCTGGGAAGTCCTCCCCTCTTGACAATTCTCTTTTACATCATATTTTCATGATAGCAATCTTGAAAGGCGAATAGGAGAATGTCAGTGACCCCACCACATTTCCCATTTTGGTAGATTGTGCTAAGACCTAAAACCTTTACACATTACATAGGCAAACAGCCTACAATATCAAGTTTTGGCTGTTATGCTGGTTTCTTCTGTTTCTTCAATAATTCTTTTACTTTCTTTGTACCTCGGCTTTCTCTTTTAGAAAATGGGAATAAAAGCACTTGTCTCTGCTTTCCCCTCTCTACTACGTAATACGTAGACATGGTATTATGCTCTTTAGGATTCTATAAAGTATTTCAGAGACTTTACAATTTATTTCTGATACTTTAGGGACAAAAACTTTTCAAAACATTACTAATACATTTTCTATAAAACATTAACCCTTCTTTTGGATTATTCTTACCTCCCAAAATAGATAATCATTTGATCCTTCTATTTAAATATTGTATTCCTCAAGTGAATTGAGCCAGATATATTGTATTCTCTTGATACATTTATTCAAGTTCTGTTCTGTACTTCAGCTGAACGAAATGGGTCATTTCCCAGTAGACAATCATAATAAAAATAGCCCATCCTCAAATCAGAAGTACATTCGGATACCAGACAATATTAGTTTTTAAGGAAAGCCCAATTACAGCTTTTATATGTAAAAAGTTTCTGAATTCCTTATATTTTAAATGTAGGTATGGTTATTTAAAATGTCATGGTAAGTGTTTGTTAATAATACAGAGATAATACTATCACTTTGTCATGAGGTTAGTATGTAAATATTCTCCAGACTTAGAGGAAAAAATTTAGTAAGAAGACATGAGCTGAAAAGCACAGTAACTTTACCCTCGTGTATGGGTAGGCTGTTTGTTTATTGGCAAGATTCAGGTACAATTGGAGCTTTGTTTTTGCATTGACGACTTACATTCAATCACATTCTCCCTATGAATACACAGAATATTATTTATTAATTAAGATGTAATTATAAAGTCACCATAATTACCTAACAAATGTGTTCATTAGACCTCTATAAATTACAGTCATTACATTTACTTCCTTTGGAAGCACGTTCTTGAGATGTAATTGGACTCCGACATCCATGTTTGGCTCTCTTGGTGAAAATGTACAAGCACAGCTACTTTCCCATTCCACCTAAGTTCACATGTACACAAACCTCCTTGGGGTGCGGGCTTGGGTTTAGTGGAGCTGTAAATTGAAAGGACTCATGGCTTAAGGCCGATGTAGTCCTAATTGAGATTTCCAATTTTCTATCCAATGAGGAGCATATCCATTAAAGAACCCCTTCCCAGGAACTCAGTAGCACAAGGAATAGGATAGCTATGTGAATAAAGAAGATTGTCTTTGATTAAGGATACCTCCCTGTACATGTCTGCCTCCCTCGCCCCAACCAATGATCTCTAAAATGTAGACTGACCTCACACTGTCCCTTGGCTACCCATTTGAGAGACTTTCTCCTGGCCTTCCCTTTCTAATCATCCTATGTTCCAAAGCATTCTTTTCTCTTTTCTTCTCTGCTCTCATAGGGCTAATCTGATGGGCAATATCAACTATTGTTTCATCTCCACAATCTTCAAACAATATTTTACTTTTCTTAAGGTCTTCCACATCTCAACTCATAGGAGTGATGCTAACTACAATAATTATAGGCACTTGTGGTAAGCACAACTCACAACGTAGGGAACTGCCTGTTTGTTATATGCAGTGAGTAAGTACTATTGGGCTAGCCTTATTCATTTTCTCTACTTCCCTGAAGATATTTTCTTCTTTTCTTTTTATCTTTTTCCACCTTTTTTCAGGTTTTTGCTTTTTTGGTTGTAAAATGATGTTTAAGTGTCCCAACTCAAAGTTAAAAAGTAATTATCAGAGAACAACTGAAAAAATTCTCAGAGACCATCTAGACTAGAAATGGAATAGGTTTCATCCCAAGGGCCAACTTTGTTCTCTTGATACTGGCTGTCTGTTTTGTAGTGTTAGAATTCTGAAGCCTTGTTTGGGTTCAAATGTAAAGAATGTCATGACTCATAAGCGTTCTCTACCATCAGTGTGAAAATGGGAGGTGGCAACCTGTTTGTCAAGTATTTTGTGTTTGTTTTTTCTTTCCATTCTATACCAGGGATATCTCAGTAAACATGCCAATATTCAGCTACAATTGGAGCTTTATTTTTGCATTGATGAAACACAAGAATGATTGGAGATTTGAAAACTTTGTAGCTGAGAGATGGTACCAACAGATGAGTCATGCATTCTACTTCTCCCTGTCCCCCAAAAATCTGTTTTCAGGCTCTTCAGAATTTATAACAATATTCTCTAGAAGAGCAAATGTTACACCTAGGCAGTTTCGGAGATTGTTTGAAACAGCAGCCAAAAGCCCTATTCATGGAATTGCCACAATTAAAGTCACCTTTTTCCCTCTGAAGGCAGTGAGAATGTTATAACAAAATGTAACTATGTTCCATGCACAATAAAACACAAAGTTCTCATTAGTCACCACTGTTGATATTGGTGATAGTATCAGATTAGCTCCTATTATCTACTGGTAGGCAAGACTGGGCCATAGAGAGGATATTGTATATTGCTGTAAAAAGCACCAGAGATACTAGGAGACCAATAAGGACAGTCAGACACCCCAATATCAAATGTTTTCTCTTCTCATTTTTGAAACAGATAACACTCTGTGCACTGTGTGTGAGAGAGAGAGAGGAGAGAGAGAGAGAGAAGAGAGAGAGAGAGAGAGAGGAGAGAGAGAGAGAGAGAGAGAATTGTGAATAAGAATCCAAAACCCAAGTCCATAAAGAGCAAGAACAAATTTATTTGGTAAAGATAGAGGCCCCAAAAGAGGGGAGAGGGGTTAGAGGGCTGCGTGAAAAATGCAAAGGAATGAAGAAGTACAGATTAAAAGTTACAAATCAGTCACAGGGATTTAGAGTGCAGCACAGGGGTTATGCTCAATATTATTGTATTGGCTGTGTAGTGCCAGATGGGTGCTAAAGTAGTAAGAGGGATCACTTCATAAATTGTATAAATGTCTAATTTATTTAAATTTGTAAAATAAAGAAATGGAAAAAATATATAGAGACCCCAAGAATCTGAAGATGACCAGACCACCCAGATAAAAAGCTTTACACAGTAAAACCACAAAAGAGAAATGTGAAAAATTAGCCATGAGTATTTGGATGGTGGCAACAGTGGGAACAAGATAAATTAGCAGGGGATACCTTCCACCTAGGTACAGGGTCTGCATGAAAAACTAGCCTCATGCTCTAAAAGCCCTCTTTAGTGCTTTCTCTCCTTTCTTATGAATGCTTTACAGAACCAAAGTCTTTTTGGAAGCCCTAAATGCTGGAAGGATTATGTTGCTTTCTCCTCCATGCAAATCATAATTAACAACAATACTAAATGATCAAATAAACATAAGGCCAATGAATTTCTGATTTTGTCACAATGACTAGTTTAATGTTTTTTTAAGATCAAATATTTTACAATTAAAAAATATTTTGGTGCCACATAAATGTACTTAATTGTCTTTTAAGGTAATCCAAGCTTCTTTGTCTCTATTTCTTATGTTATTTTCCACCCCCTCCCATTCTTTTACAATATAGGAGTATAAAATAGCCAACGTATACCATGGGCTCTGTATTAACTATGAGAGGTGGGGGGCACTTCTCCCATATTTGGTTGGGCTTAGGGTCAATCTGGTTCATAATATCTGCCAGCTGTTTCTTTGGAGTACAACCTTCAAGGATTAGAAATGCTTCAAAGGAGGTCACAAGCATGTTAACAATGGTTAGCAGCAGTGCTAAAATCATCAGCCAGAAGGCAGAGTCTCCCACTTCCATAAAAGTACAGCCAATTTCAGCCTGTGGGCTATGCTCTCTGAGGCTAGGCAAGCCTAAATTCATGTTTTAAGGCAGTGATACCAAAGGCAGCAGCACTTCCTTGTCCAGATTACTTTTCTTTTGCATTATATAATTAAACTGGAAATTTACTTTTTAAAACTAAAATTATAATATAGTTCTAAGGCTCAGAGTAAAATATTTTTTTTTCTGCCCTACTTACCAATACTAGAATATTGGTTAAGAATTTAGGGTTTGGAATAAGTCAGGCTTTGATTTGGGGGATATGGGTAAATTATTTTAAATTCTGTGTTTTTTCCTATGAACCAGAACCTTTTCTGGTATGTTTCATCTTAGTAACTGCTACCAACAATTAACCAACAAGTTG
Organism: Eonycteris spelaea; assembly: GCA_003508835.1. Taxonomy (NCBI): domain Eukaryota; kingdom Metazoa; phylum Chordata; class Mammalia; order Chiroptera; family Pteropodidae; genus Eonycteris; species Eonycteris spelaea. Next base: position 7,747 of record PUFA01000835.1, read on the forward strand.
CTCAAACTAGAAAACTAAGAGTATGCATTATTCAGCTGAGGCTGCCATAACAAAATACTACACAGACTAGGCAGCTTAAATAATAGATATTTATTTCTCACATTTCTGGAGGCTAGAAGTCTGAGATCAAGGTGCTGACAGCTTTGGTTTCTCTCAAAGCTTCTTTCCTTGACTTGCAAATGGCTGTCTTTTCTCTGTGTCCTTACATGGTTGCCCGTCTGTGCATACCCATCCTTGGTGTCTTTTTTTCTTCTTATAAAGACACCAGTTTTATTAAATTAGGGTCCGACCTTTAGGACTTCATTTAACATTAATTACCTTCTTAAAGGCCCCCATCTCCAAATACAGTCACATTTGGGGGTTAGGGCTTCAACCTGTGGATTTGGGGGGCACAAAATTTAGTTCACTACAGAGTGATTATTAACATTTATTTAACAAATTAACCTTTATAATCAATTAAATTTCTCTTGAGTCAATCAAACTACCACCACCAGTTGGTCTAATCTGTCATGATTACCTTTTGCCTGAATGAATATAATCATCTCCTAACATTCCCCTGTATCCACTGTCTTCTTCTCTAATATATCCTCCCATCATCCAGAGTTATTGCTTCAAAACACACATTTTAACAGGCCATCCTCCTCTTTAAAATATTTCAACAACCTCTTACAACCCAAAATCTCTAACACACTTACCACATAATCTGACCCTTCCTTAACTGTCCAACCTCACATATGCCATGGTGATCCTTATTCTCCTAACTCCTGTCACAATGACCTACTTTGACAGTTTTCCAAAAGTTCCAGACTTCCTCCCCTACAAGTTTTTTCACTGTGCTGTTTCCCCACTTCCACTCACTCCCTCAGGGAAGTCTTCCTTGATCTTTGACTGGGGTAATCTCCCTAATTATACATTTTGTAGTCAATTTTAAAACTTGTAACAGTTGTAGTTTTAATTTATTTGTGAGATTATTTGATTATCTGTTTTTCCCACTAGACTATACGCTTTTTTAAAGTATTGCTGTGAAAATTGAATGAGATAATAACTATAAAGTATTTTATTCAGAGCCTGACAGTAAGTGCTAAAACTGATTTCAGTATTTATCGTCATTCTTGGAGTGAGAGGATTCTCAGTCATTGTATATATTCTATCGGTTGAACTTAGTTTTCTTTTTCTTTTCTATTTTTAATAATAAATTTATTTATTTAAATTAGTTTCCAATATGCAGTACATTGGTTAGACATCTATAATGTTCATAAAACAATCCCCCTAATTGCTCCCTTCCTTCCCTGGCCCTCCACTTAGCCATCATATTAATGCTAACTGCATTCCCTCCGCCATTCTCCCTGTGCTCAACTATTAACTAATAATTTGTATTTCTTTAACCCTTCACCCCATTCTCCCAGCCTCCCCCCCCGACTCCCCTCTGTCCATCACCAAATTGTCCACTATATTTGTAAGTCTGTTTTTGATTAGTTTGCTCTTTTTGTTCCTTAGATGCCAGATATAAGTTAAATTATATGCTATTTATTTTTCTCTGTCTGATTTATTTCACTCAGCATAATAACCTCATTTTTAATGGTTGAGTAATATTCCATTGTATACATGAATCATAATTTCTTTATCCAATCCTCTGTTGATGGGCATTTAGGTTGCTTTCATATCTTAGCTATTGTATATTGTGCTGCCAAGGATATTGGAGTGGATAGATTTTTACAAATTATTGTTTTGGTTTTCTTTGGAAAAATACCAAAAAGTATAATTGCTAGGTCAAAAGATATATCCATTTTTAATGTTCTGAAAAACCACCACACTGTTTTCCATAGCAGCTGTACCAACTTGCAATCCCAAAACAATGTATGAGGGTTGCTTTTTCTCTGCATCCTCACCAAAACTTGCTGGTTTTTTGACTTATTGATGATAGCCATTCAGACAGGTATGAGGTGATATCTCATTTGTTTTAATTTGCATTTCTTTGATTATTAGCAACCTTGAGCATCTTTTCATATGTCTGTTAGTCATCTGTATTTCCTCTTCAGGGAAGTGTCTGTTCAGGTCTTCTGCAATTTTTTTTATTAGACTGTTTCCTTTTTGTTGTTGAGTTGTATGAGTTCTTTATAAATTTTGGATATTAACCTCTTAGTAGATGTGTTATTAGCAAATACCTTCTCCCAAACAGTCGGTTGTCTTTATATTTTGTCGATGGTTTCCTTTGCTGTATTAAAACATTTCAGTATGATATAATCCCATATGTTTATTTTTTCTTTTATTTCCTTGCCTGGGGAGGTATATCTGAAAAGAAATTCCTCTTAGTAATATCAGAGAGTTTACTGTCTATGTTTTCTTCTAAAAGTTTTATGGTTTGGAATCTTACATTTAAATTTTTAATCCATTTTGAGTCTATTTGTGTATATGATGTAAGGAGATGGTCCAGCTGCTGCTGCTGCTCCTTCTCCGTCTCCGTCGTTGTCGTCGTCATCGTCGTCGTCGTCGTCGTCGTCGTCGTCGTCGTCGTCGTCGTCTTCTTCTTCTTCTTCTTCTTCTTCTTCTTCTTCTTCTTCTTCTTCTTCTTCTTCTTCTTCTTCTTCTTCTTCTTCCTCTTCCTCTTCCCCTTCGTCTTCGTCGTCGTCGTCATCGTCGTCTTCTTTGTCTTCTTCTTCTGCATGTATATATCCAATTTTTCCAACATCATTTATTGAAGAGATTGTCTCTACCCCATTGTATATTCTTACCTTCTTTTTCATATATTCAGTGAGCATATAGGCATGGATATATTTCTGGGCTTTCTATTCTGCTCCATTGATCAATATATCTGTTTTTATGCCGAAACTATACTGTTTTGATTACTGTAGCCTTGTAGTATAGTTTGATATCAGGTAGTGTGATACCTCCAACTTTTCTCTTCTTTCTCAAGATTGCCATGGCTATTCTGTTTTGTTTTGTTTTGTTTTGTTTTGTTTTATGGCTCCATATAAATTTTAGGATTATTTGTTCTAGCTCTCTGAAAAATGCCATTGGTATTTTGATAGGAATTGTATTGAATCTGTAGATTGCTTTGGGTAGTACGACCATTTTAACAATGTTGATTCTTTCTACCCATAAACAAGGTATATGCTTCCATTTATTTGTATCTTCTTCAATTTATTTTTCGAAGACATAATTTTCTGAAAACAGGTCTTCTACCTTCTTGGTTAATTTTATTCCCAGGTATTTTATAGTTTTCAATGCAATTGTAAATCAGATTGTTTCTTAATTTCTCTTTTGGAAAGTTCATCTTTGGTTTATAAAAATGTCACTGACTTCTGAATATTTATTTTGAAACCTGATATTTTACTGAATTCGTTGATTGGTTCTAACAGTTTTTTTTTTTTTTGGTGGAATCTTTAGGGTTCTCTCTATGTAATATCATGTCATCAGCAAATAACAAGAGTTGTATTTCTTCCTTTCCAATTAAGATGACTTTTATTCCTATTTCTTGTGTTATTGCTGTGGCTAAGACTTCGAATACAATGTACACACCTCTTCAGAGGAGTGGTGAAAGTGGACATCGTTGTCTTGTTACTGATCTTGGGAGTCTTGGGAGATTGTATGTTTCTAGGAATATGTACATTTATTCCAGATCGTTCAATTTGTTGGTGTATAATGCTAATAGTACTTTCTTATGATCATTGTATTTCTGCAGTATCTGTGATTATTTCTCTTCATTCATTTCTGATTTTATTTATTTAAGTTCTCTGTCTTTTTTCCTTGATGAATATGGGTGAGAGTCTGTCGGTTATGTTTACCTTTCAAAGAACGAGCTCTTGGTTTCATTAATCTTTTGTGTTATTTTTCTAGGCTCTATTTAATTTATTTCCACTATGATCTTTATTATTTCCTCCCTTCTCTTCATTTTTAGCTTTGTTTGCTGTTCTTTTCCTAGTTCTTTTAAGTGTAAAGTTAGATTGTTTATTTGAGCTTATTCTTGTTTCTTGAAGTAGGACTGTATTGCTATGAATCTCACTCTTAGGACTGCTTTCCTTGAGTCTCATAAATTTTGAGTTATGTTTTCATTTTCATTCATCTCTATGTATCTTTTTGATTTCTTCCTTGATCTCATTAACAATCAATTCATTGTTTAGTAGCACATTATTTAGCCTCCATATGTTTGTGTATTTTCCAGTTTCTTTTTCTTGTTGTTGATTTCTAGTTTCATACCATTGTAATCAGAGAAGATGGTTGATATGATTTCAATCTTCTTAAATTTACTGAGACTCGATTTGTGTCTTAACATGTGTCTATCTTTGAAAATATTCCACGTGCACTTGAGAATAATTTATATTTTTCTGCTTTGGGGTAAAATGCTATGAAAATATCTATTAACTCCATCTGCTCTAGTGAATCTATTAGATCCATGGTTTCCTTGTTGATTCTTTACCTGGAAGATCTGTCTATTGATGTCAAGGGGTGTTAAAGTCTCGTACTATGAGTGTGTTATTATTGATCTCTCCTTTTATGTCGGTCAATAACTTCTTTATGTATGTAGGTACTCTTATGTTGGGCATGTATATTTACTAGGCCTATGTTTTCTTGATTTATCAATTCCTTTATTATTATGTAATGCTCATTTTTATCTCTTATTATAGCCTTTGTTTTAAAGTTTATTTTATCTGATATAGGTATTGCATCCCAGCTCTTTTTTTTTTTTTTTGCATTTTCACTTGCATGAAATATCTTTTTTCCAACCTTTTACTTTCAGTCTGTGAGTGTCATTTGATCTGAAGTGGGTCTCTTGTAGACTGCATATGCATGGGTCTTGTTTTCTTATTCAGTTACCCTATATCTTTTGATTGGAGTGTTTAATCCATTCATGTTTAAAGTGATTACTGATAGGTATATTGTTACTGTCATTTTATTATTCATATTTGTCATTTCTATTTTCTTTTTTACCCCTTCTTTTTTTACAAAAGTTTCTTTAACATTTATTGTAATGCTAGCTTGTTAGTGATGAATTCCTTAAGCTTTTTTTTTTCTATCTGAGAAGCTCTTTATCTCATCTTCAATTTTAATCAAAAGTCTTGCTGGGTAGAGTATCTGTGGTTGTAGATTCTTATTTTTCATAACTTTGAATATTCTTGTCATTCCCTTCTGGTCTGCAAAGTTTCCATTGAAAATTCAGCAGACATTCTCATGGGGATACCCTTGTAAGTAACCAGCTCTCTTTCTCTTGCTGCTTTTAAGATTCTCTATTCATCTTTGAGCTTTGACATTTTAATTATAATATGTCTTGGTGTAGGTCTATTTGAATTTATCTTGTTTGGAACTCTTTGTGCTTCCTGAACTTGTATGTCTAATTCCTTTGCCAGGTTAGGGAATTTTTCTGACATTATTCCTTCAAAAAGAGTCACGATCTCTTACTCTCTCTCTTCCTCTTCAGGTACCCTTATGATTGGGATATTTTTATGCTCTATGTTGTCCCAGGGTCTCTTAAACTACCCTAATTTTTTAAAATTCTTTTTTCTATTTGTTGTTCTGATTAGGTGTATTCAGCTACTTTGTCTTCCAATTCGCTGATTCGATCTTCTGATTTGTCCAATCTACTATTGAATCCTTCTAGTGTACTCTTCATTTCTGTTATCATATTCCTCATTTGTGCCTGGTTCTTTTTTATGGTTTCTATGCCCTTTATTATGTTCTCATTGTGCTCATCCATTCTCCCCATAAGTTCGTTGAGCATCTTTATAAGCATTATTTTGAACTGTCTCTGGTAGGTTGCTTACCTCCATTTCATTTAGCTTATTTTCTGAGGTTTTCTTTTTGTTGTTTCATTTGTGGCATGTTTCTTTGTTTTCTCATTTTATTAGCTTCTCTGTGTTCTTTTCTATGTGTCAGGAATATTTGTTTCATCTCTCAGCCTTGGCCAGATGGCCTAATGTGGAAGGTGTCCTGTGTGGTCCAGTGGAGCACTCTTCCTGATTCCCTGTGCCAGGAGCTCTGGAGGTGACCTTGTGTGGGTTGTGTGTGATCTTCTGTTGTTGCCAAGACTTTATCGTTGTTAGTAGATCAGTGGTGGGATTAACGTTCAGGCTGACTAATTGTGGGAATTGGCTGCACCCTCAGGGTAAGAGTTGTTGTACGTGGGCCGACTACCCTGAGTGGGATTTGCCTTAGCAGGCTTGTGTACTTGTTGCAGCCACCCTTTGTGTGTATCACTACTGGAACTAGTCAGGAGTTACTCTGTTGTGGACTGGTGCCAGACTCCAGATGCATCTTTGTGTGGCCCCTTGTGAGGGGCTCCCCCATAGGCCAAGGTCAGATGCTGTTTTTGATTGCTCAGGGCTACCTGGTGAACACTACAAAGTGATTTGTTGATGGTTCTTGCCTATGTTGGATCGGCTTCGATGCAGCTCCTTTATATTGTCAGATGCAGGTGTTATGATCAGCTGGACTTCAGGTGATTCTCCACATTGATTATTTTATAATCTGTTTATAATTTCAATGAGGTCCTGGGAGGAGATGAACCCTACTTTTACCTAGTCCACCACCTTCCCTTGACTCTCCTCATTTAGCTTAGTTTTCAATCTATATTCATCACCTGGTTTTTATCTTTTTTGAAATGTAAACACAGTATCTAGTACATGGTTAGCTATCAATGATTGTTTGCTAGTATTGTTATTATTATGCATCTACAATTCTTTTCTATGTAGAGTTCTAGACTTGACACTTATTAGTTCTGTGACATTGGGCAATTTGCCTAATTTCCCTGATGATAACGATAAGTTCAGCCAGCTGCTATAAAAATTAGCCAAACATAGTGATCTGAAGAGAATGGCGCTAAGATATATTATTCACCCTCTCTTATGTTATATACAGAGGATTTATTCTTCCCTTTCTTGTAGATCTGGAAAGCAAAAGACATGTTACATACAAAAAATGTTACACACTCAAATAAAACAAATTATTGCCTTACTATGATAGAGCTAATTTCGGACTCACTTTGGGAGTCAACACATTTCTGTCCTCCTCAAGTACCAGGAGAATAATCATAAACATGGTTTTACTTTGGCAATGTCGCTAGAAGGAATGCCAATATGAGCTGCTTATTTCCTGGTGGAAACACCCAGGCCCAACTGCATTCACCTTCAATTCAAGCTTGTCTTTGTCTTTTCTGTGATTGACAGCTAGGCCTTTAACAAAGACTGTAAATGGGGCTGTTTTCAGACAATAATATACAAAAAAATCCAAATTTCAAAAATATCATTTTGGGGTCATTATTCTCATTACTGAATTCTGCCTTGACAAAAAGATTAACCATAGGATAACTTTAAACAGTTATCTCCCCCAGTGAATTGAATTGTTCATTTATAGATCATTGATTGAAAAAGAGGACTTGGGAGGAGGGTAGCCAGCTGAGAGGGAAGAGCAAAAGTATGTAAGTTGCAGTTTTAGGAAATGTGTCATGACAAACAAATTGTAAATAAAAAGTAAGGATTACATCTTTGCCAATGTTTATTGTTTGATTTATTTATGATGGTCATTCTGACAGGTGTGACGTAATATCTCATTGCGGTTTAAATTTGCATTTTTTTAATGATTAGTGGTGTTTAAACTTATCAAATTGTAGACTTCAAATATGTGCAGCTCAATCATAACTCAATAAAGTTATTAAAAAATAAAAAGCAACTCTGAAATTATGAGCTTATGGAGGAGTGGGAAATAATTTACAAACCCTCCATTTGTAGAGGGTTTGCTTCATCTATAAAACAAGAACATTCGTATAAAGAACCTAGACTCTAGATTCCCCCTTAGAATAAAAAAAGTTCCAAACTTAGAATAACCACATACATACATGCACAAACATGCACACACCACCATGGAACCAGAAAGTCACCTAGACTTTAGACTTTACTGCCATTTGAGAACATAATTGCTACACGGAAGATGCTGAAAGGTGTAATGTGTGTAGCTCTTAGTTGCAGACTTATTCTCTGACTTCATTGAGTTAAGCAGCATCTGACATAATGTAGTAGTTAAGACTATAGGTTGGCAACATTGAAATTCTTACTTAAACATTACTTACTAGCTATGTGACTTTGGGTAAGTTATTTAACTTCATGATCTCAGTTTCCTCATCTTTAAAATAGGTATATAAATAGTAAGTGTAATAAAGTTGTAAAGATTAAATTTATGTGAAGCATGTATAGCAGTACCTGGCACATAGTGGGTACTCAACAATAAGTATTATTTATTATTATTATACTCTGTGAATATTATTAATATTAAATATTAACTTCCCAAATGTTGTCAGAGTCACTCTACAATTTAAATGCACTATGTCTACAATAAAATGTCTCCAATACTGAGATTTAATACTAGAGCAGGACATGGTAACAGTAGAATTTTTTTTTCTTCCTTGGAAAAGTTTATTTAGTAAATTAAAAAACAAAATGAATGGTAGTTACATGAAAGCAATGTTAAAAAGTGAGAAATTGTATTCAAACTGTCAAACAATGGAATACAAGACATTATGCAAAAAGTCTATGGAGAAATGGGAAATGATTTATTGGTTGAGAAAAAAATAATTATATGAAAAGGTATGAACAAGAGATAGTTAATTAAAACAAAGCAGGCAATAAAATAGTTTGCATAATATAATCTATCTCACATGTACATACAAAGATCAGGAATGGAGAAGCCTAGATAGAAAACTTAAGCAATAACAACTATACTCCAGACAAATATTGCAGAGAAAATAGTGGTCCCACCTCTGCTAACATCAGCAAAATTTGAGTATGAAGCCAACATTTCTATCCCTGCTAGGATACAACAATATGCCCCAATACCCTACTGGGGTGGTATCAGAGAAGGTCAAGTAGGAAGCTTGGACTGTCATCCCCACCACTGGCAATGAGCCCACTATACGGTGTCAATGGAAACCAAAAAAGACTTTCCCACTGAGTGTAAATAGAAACCAAGTGGGGGATATAGACTTCCACCTTAACCTGACAGTAATAAAGGGGTACCCACCTATTCCATGCCAGAGTATTATCAGAAAATTTCAACTAAAGCAACTAAAGAAAATTTAAATACTATTGGAGTCTCAAAACATAACACCCAAGGTATACAGATTTCATTTTTTAAAAATCATCCATACCAAGAACCAGGAATACTGAGATGAATAAAAAAATAATTAATGTCAATACTTAGATGACAGAAATGGTAGAAATATCTGACAAAGATTCTAAAGAAACCTGAAAAAAAAAAATGCTTCATCAGATAATTTTAATATGTTTGAATCAAATGAAAATATGTAAAGTCTCAGTAAAGAAATAGAAAGCATTAGTAAACAACACAAAATGTAAGGAAGAACCTAATGGACATTTTAGAACTGAAAAATACAAAACCTGTAATAAAAAGCTCAGCTGATGGGCTCAATAGCAAAATGGAGGGGACAAAGAAAAGAATGAGTTAATTTGCAGCTAAAATAATAGAATGTACCCAATCTGAACAACAGAAATGAAGTAACCTTAAAAAAAACAAAAACAAACAAACAAAAAAAACCAAAAAGCTAAAATTTCTGTTATCAGAGTCCCATAAGGAGAGGAGAATGAGGATGAGGCTAATAAAGTACTCAAGATAAACACACAATGTAAATATATCTATATGCCTTACTGTTAAAAGGTACAGCTGAAACTTACTAGATTTCGTTAACCAATGTCACCATTAAAAAAAATAATTAGTTAATTTTTAAGAAAAAAACTCAAGAAATAATGGATGAAAACTTTCCATATTTAGAGATATAAGATGTTGAGCAAACAAGAATCAGGATAAACTCCCAAGAAATCTACACCAAGACAGATCATATTAAACTGAAAATGAAAACTAAGAAAAAACCTGGCAAGCAGCCAGAGAACAAAGATACTTTACCTATAAAGAGCAAACAATTCAAATGACAGATTTCTCATCAGAGACCATAAATGCAACTGGTGATGCAAGGCTGGCTCAGTGTTTGAAATCAACCAATCCAATCTACCATATTAACAAGTTAACGGAGAAAAATTATATGATCATGTCAATTAATGTAGACAAACATATTTAACAAAATTCAATGTATATTCATGATTTAAAAAAAAAACTCTTAGCAAAATAGGAATAAATGGGAAACTTTCTTCATTTGATTGAGAAAAAAACTTACAGCTAATATTATACTTAACGGTGAATGACTCAATACTTTGTTCCTAATACTAGAGTCAAAGTAAGGATATCAACTCTTATCACTATTATTTAATACAGAGCTGGAAATTCTTGACATGCATCAAGGCAAGAAAAGGAAGAAAAAAGGCATATAGCTCAGAAAAGAAGAAATGAAAAACTATCCTTATTTGCAGATTACATGATTGTCTAGGTAGAAATTCTCAATGAATCCTAGTGAGTACAGGAAGCTGCAGATTCAAGATCAACAAACAAAAATGAATGTTATTTTTATATACTATCAATAAACATGTGGACACCAAAATTAAGAATATAATATCATTTATAATTGCTCTAAAAATGAGAAATACTTAGATGTAAATCTAACAAAATATGTACATGTCTTGTATAGAAAAAACTACACAATGATGACAAAAGCAATAAAAAAATCTAAATAAATAGGGGCACTAACTGTGTGCTTGGATTGGAAGACTAAGCATAGCAAAGATGTTGATTCTCCCCAAATTGATAAATTAGTTTGGTACAATTTTTATCAAAACCACAGTCAGAATTTTTGTATATACAGAAAAGATAATTCTAAACCTTATATGAAAAGTCAAAATAATTAGAGTAATTAAAATAAATTTTGAAAAAAAATAAAAGTGGAAGGAATCAGTTTACCTGATCTCCAGACTTATAATGAAACAATGGTAATCAAGACTGTGGTTTTGACAGAGAAAGGGACATGGATCAATAGAGCACAGTAACCCAGAAATGGATTCAAACAACAAATATGTCTAACTTGTTTTTGACAAAAGCACAAAAGCATTTAAGTGGACGAGAGTTAACTTCTAAATGAGTGGTGCTGAATTAATTGGATATCCATAGGCAAAACAAACAAACAAACAAACAAGCAAACCTAAGTCTCACACCTTATACAAAAATGTAAACCAAAATGGATCACAATTTAAATTTAAATTATAAAGCCAGAAAATAGTTTATTTATTTTAATTAGTTTCAAGTATACATTGGTTAGACATCTATATAGTTTTAAAGTGATCCCCCCAATTGCTCCCTCACTCCCCTGACCCTCCACCTAGTCATCATTTTAATGCTAACTCATTCCCTATGTCGTGCTCCCATCCCCATGACCATCCATCAGATAATAATTTGTACTTCTTTAACCCTTAACCCCATTATCTCAGCCCCCCAAACTCCCCTCCCCTCTATCATAAAATTTGTCATTATATTTTTGAGTCTGTTTTTGATTAGTTTGTTCTTTTTATTCCTTAGATTCCACATATAAGTGAAATCATACAGTGTTTACCTTTGTCTGACCTAAATACCTTCTAGGTCCATCAAAGCAATATCTTTTTTCCATCCCCTTCCTTTTCATATGTAGGAGGTTTAGCTTTCTTATCCTTTCAGCCATTCTATATTTTGGTTGGAGCACTTATTTCTTTTCTAGTTAAGTTACTTATTGATAGGAATGTAGTTGTTACCATTCTTTATTCCTGTTTTTGATACATGCTTTTTCTTCTCAAAGAAGTTCCTCTAACATTTCCTGTAATACTGGCTTGGTAGTGATAAATTCCTTCAGCTTGTTTTTTTTTTTTTTTTTTTGTTTTTTTTTTTTTTTTTTTTTTTTTTTTTTTTTTGTCTGGGAAGCTCTTTATCTGTCCTTTAACTCTAAATGATAGCTTTGCTGGATAAATTTTCTGGACTGTAGATCCTAGGTCTTCATCCTGTTGAATATTTTTTGCCAAGCCTTTCTGTCCTGCACACTTTCATTTGATAAATCGGTTGCTAGTCTTATGAGTGTTCCTTATAAATAATTATCTGCTTTTCTGTTGCTGCTTTTAATATTCTTTCTTTGTATTTAATCTTTGGCATTTTAATTATGATATGTCTTGGTGTGAGCCTCTTTGGATTTCTGATTTTTGGAATTCTCTGAGCTTCTTGGGGTTTTATCTCCATTTCCTTCACCAGGTTAGGAAAATTTTCTATCATTATTTCTTTTAACAGTTTTTCAACATCTTGATTTTCTTCAGGCACACAATCAGATGGATATTTGGACACTTCATAGTGTCCCACATGCTTGTTAAATTATTTGTATAGTCTTAATGTCTTATCTCTTGCTGTTCTGCTTGAGTGTCCTTGGCTTTCCTGTCCTCTAGGTAGGCATTTGATCCTTTTCTTTATTCGCTTTGTTTATTCCATTTACTATACTTTACACCTCAGATAAAAATGTTCTCAATTTAAGACTGGTTCCCTTTTATAATTTCCCTTTCCATTTTTTAAATCTCTTTGTTGAAGTTCTCACTGAATTTATCTACTCTCCCCAAATGTTCATTGAGTATCTTTATAACCAGTGTTTTGAACTCTACATCTGTTAGATTGCTTGAGTCCATTATTCATGGATCTCTATTCTATTCTCTCATACGGTTTCTGCTTCATTGTCTTCCCATTTTGGCTGCCTTTCTGTGTCTGTTTCTATGAACTAAGAAATATTCCTAAGTCTCCCAGTCTTATTAGCGTGGATTTGTCAAGTAGGTGTCCAGTGGCACAGTCCTAAGAGGGGTTCAACTGCAGGTCAAATTTAGACCATGCCCCTACCACTCCAGGGTCACCTGTTAAGATTCAGCAAGCAATCCACAGCTGCTGTGCCTTGAGTTGTCTCAAAAAGCCACACCAGAAACTGAGGCCAGCTGCCACCAGTGTGAGTCTTGGAGCTGTTCAGCAAAAGGCACAGGGCTCGCTGAGGACACAACTGACTTGGGTGGGGCCATGAGTTGGGAAGGCAAGATTTCAGGGAATCCTCTGGGCAGAGCAACCACTGCTATCCAGTTTGATTATGTCACTGCTATGGCAGCGCTGTGTCTGTGCCCTGGGAGTGGGGAGGGCTCAACAGGGAACAATGGATACTGCCGGCACTTCTGTACAGAGCTCATCTTGCTTTGGCCCTCACACTGACAATACCTCCTTGTAAGTCCTTGGTGCCCTCTGCATGGAGCTGAATCAGCACTGGTGCTCAGAGTGAGCAGATCCATCACTGTAAAAATTTGCTCATGGACACAGACCTGCCGCTGCCTAAGCCTCCGTCTCATTTAGCCACTCCAGACCAAGCAGCTTCACATCTTTGCCCCGTCCTATCCCTGCCATTGTAGGGTGATTTTTGTATTTCTCCCTAGTTGTATGGCTTGTTCATCAAGATCCTATGGGATTTTTCCTTACTGCTGCTCCTTGTTTCCATCACAATTTTGATTTGGTCACCAGAGAAATAAAAAGAGCCTCTATCATCTGCACCACTTTTTTTTCGGCCCCAAACCATTAAAAAAAATTGAAAAAAGTGGAGGAAATTTAAAAAATCTAGGGCTAGGCAAATAATTATTAAATTTATCACCTAAAGCACAATTCACAGAAAGAGAAATTGATACATTGAATTTCATCAAAATTGAGAAGTTTGCCCTGTGATAGACTTTGTTATGAGAATGAAAATATAAGCTACAGACTTGGAGAGTATATCAGCAAACCATATATCAGACATAAGACTAGTATCTAAAATTTATTTTAAAAATACTTTCAACATCAACAGTAAAAACACAAACAATCCAATTTAGGAAAATGAGTAAAGATAACGAAACAGACATTTCACTGGAGAGGAGTTATATATTACATGCATAGCAAATAAGCACATGAAAAAAAATCAGCATCATTAGCCAACAGAAAAGTACAAATGAAAATTACAATAAGATCACTACACAACTATGAATAATGGACAAAATAAGAAATAATTATAACACTAAGCTGGCGAGGGTATAGAGAAACGATCCCTAGCTGGTGAAAATGTAGAATGGCATGGTCATTCTGGAAAACAGCTTTTTCGGTTTCTTGAAAAAACTAAACATGAAACTAACATACAACCTGCCAATTGTGGTCCTGAACATTTATCTGAGAAATGAAGACTTATGTATGTATGTATGTATATATATATATATATATATATATATATATATTATATATATATATACACACACACACATGCAGAAATGTTTATATCATCTTTATTCATAATAGCCTCAGCTGGAAATAACCTAGATGACATCCAAACTGGTACATTCAGAATATGTCTCTGCAATAAAAAAAAAACAATGAACCTTAATAAACACAAAAACCTGGATTACTTTTTATAAAATATTTTTTTTAATTAAAATGTAGCTAACACACAATATTATATTAGTTTCAGGTGTACACCATAGTTATTTAATATTCGACCTAAGGAATCTAGATTACTCTTAAGAGAGTAATGCTGTGTGGGAAAGTACAAATCTCCAAAAGCTATATACTGTAATGAATTTGTATAGCATTCTTGATATGACAAATTTATAGCAATAGAAAATATATTAGTGGTTGCCATGTTAAAGGAGAGGTGAATGTGTATATACCCAATGCTACATCTTCTGAGAAACATTAAAGATTTCCATTACTGGGGAATTAGACTTCATTCAAATAGTCAAGCCAAGTCACTAGACAAAGAATAAAACACAACAAATACAAGTCTCTCAAAAAGGGGAGAAAATTGTTAGATAGAGTTGCTAAATGCATTGCCTAAAAAATCCAGTTTTCAAAAAATTACAAAGAATATGCAAAGAAACTTAATATGTGTTTCATTTTATAATGAAAATGAGCTCACCATGTTTGCAAGGGTCAGCTTCATGGGACCAAATGGATTTCAAAACATGTGTAGGTAAAAATACAACAAACAAACAAAAATCTTGCTGTGCTGGGATTGAGAAAAAGCTATTGAGAATTTGCTAACCTCAGATACCAAGTAAATTAATATGACAACAACAAACCCATCTTCTGGTGACAGCTATAAATTTTATTTTGTTTTGTTTTGTTTTTGTTTTTGTTTTTGTTTTTTTTTTTACATTAGATTAGTGGTTCCCAAACTTTGCTGCACATTGGAATCACCCAGCTCTCATTTTCAGCTATTTTGATTTAATTGAAATAGAATACAGCTTGGGCTTCAGGGATTTTAAAAGCTCCCCACATGATTCTAATGTGCAACAAAGTATGGACACTGAGGTTTTATATTGTTATTGTTATTTAGAACAATAGTAATACCTACATTTTGTGCATTTACTGTAGGACAAGAGTATAGAATAACTCTGTGTTATGCTTAGTATTATAAAGCACATTTTATAGATGAAGAAAATGAGCTCAGAGTGATTGAAAACGTTCTGAAGGCCATGTCCCTGGGAAGTATCAGATTCAGGATTCTAAATCATCTATATTTAATTTGATAGTACACTATGCATAATAACTAATGTACTATATTAAGGTAGCAACAATGCAGTAACCATGTTATTGAAAACTCATATAGATACCATAACTTAATATATGAAATTATATGTGAAATACACCAGGGAGCTTGTTATTTATAACACCTCTGTAGTGAATACACATTCATCTTCTACATTATTCTCAGGAACATGACTTAGCAACAGTAGCTCTTATAAAGGAGCCTTCAGGATTTAATAAATGATAAGTTCAGAATGATTCAATAAAAGTGGTACAAACATTGAGACAAGTAAAGTGATTATTCTTAGGTTGCATTAATAAAAATATGATATCCAGACTAGAAGGAGATGATTAACTAGGATTTGATGTGATCAGGACCACAAAAGTGTTATGTATAGTTTCTGGGCTTTACAATTCTTATTTCATTATAATAAAGGATTGAAATACCATATCTAAAACACTTAAGGTCATATATTTTTGAAAATTCAAAGTTTTTCAGGATTTAGAAAGATAACATATCACTATACATTGTATATTATTTAGCATGCCCAATGGGGCTGGGGCAGCACTCCCTAATCAAATATATTATTATTTCTGGAACAAAATCAATGAATATACATATTACATTGCAATAATAAAGATTATAAACAACTTCACATCAGGTCATATTTTGCTGAATAACTACTAAATTATTCAGATTAAGTCAGGATTAATGGCCAAGTAATAGGTAAAAACTACTTTTCTCTCTCAGCTTTTTTGAGTTTCTAAATTACATATAAGGCATCATGGAATTGCATATGCCCATATTAATAAGGATATAAATGATAGAGAAGGAAAAAATAACTCTCTCTCTCTTCACCCTAGCCTCAGTTTCTCTTTGGGTGTTTCTTGCTGGTTATCACCGCAACACAAAACATGTTTATACATCTCTTTCTGGATTTATAAACTTTAAAATAATATAGTAGCTTCCTACCAATATATAATTATTTCACTCTATTTCCCTACTTTCTCCCTACTCAACTCCTGACACCATCACCTCATAAAACCCTGCTAGTCACATTTTTATGTTTAGATATAACTGTGTATGCTAAAATTTATTTTATTAATATTTCCATTTTAGATTGTACCTTTCCCTTTCCCTTTATATAGAACGAAACACCAGAGCTTATGATTTTAAAAGGGAATAACCAGAAGTATAATAGAGACATAAAATAATGTCATATGAGAAACATAGAGCCTAAAGAAAAAGTCACCCCTCAAAAATGGAAGTTATCAAATATTTCAAGAACTATTATCAAGATGAGAGAAAAGAATATCCTGTGCATCCTCAAGAGAGTGGAACTAGAAATAATAGATGGACTCTATAGAAGAGATTTGTATCACTGTTAGCAAAGTTTTACAAGAATAAGCAAGTGCTGTCTGAATAAGGTATAGACAACTCCATAAATTAGTAAGCTCCTTTTCACTAAAGGTGTTTAAGCAGGAGCTTGGTAGCTTCTTGACAAGGAATATATAGAGAAACTCAATCATCAACTGGACAATGTGGACTAAATGACACTTAAGCTCTTTTCCTAATCTGAAAGTCTATGACACAATAATTGTTTAGTCTCTAGGTTTTCTTATTGTTTAAAAATATCTATAATCCAATAACATTCTTCTCAATAGCATTATGACTGAAACTAATTAGTCAGTTGTCTAGTAAGTTAGGAATCTGCCATATATTGATTCACAGCCCTAAACCCAGAATTCTATACTTTTCTTCCAGGAAGTCTCACTAGATTCTTACTGATGTGATTTTTTGCCCCAGGACACAACTAGTTCTTTGTGGATACCAAAGGAACTAACACATGTTTGTAGTTAGTCATTACTCTTATAAACCATGATCAGTAGGGTAGAAAATGAGAAAGAGAAAAGAGAGAATCAAAAGAGGAGAGACCGATTATGTCTGAGGGCTAAAGGCTCAGATGTAAGAGAGGAGGAAGGTAGGGTGTTAAGACTTCAAGAACATCAAAAGAATCCTAATTTATCTAATGTTTACTTATTGGAAAAAAATAGTTCAAATTTAATCCCCACTTCTCCAATTTATTATTTTTCATTCTTGATGAGAAAACAGCTATTCAAAAGAGAAATACTACTGTAGTAAGTATAGAGAAAATCTTCCTTACATACTCAACCTTGAGAACTGCAGAGATGGATAGAGATATTTCAGGAACATTTCTTAATAAAGAGAAGGTAAAAAGTGGAGAAAGATTTTATTATTTGTTGTCTAACCATACTCATTAATGAAGATTCTTTTTACTTCTTTAGTTCCTTTCTTCTTTTCATTAAACAGCTTTACACAAAGTTTAAATAAGCCTTGGATCTTAAACTGGCAACGAATGTTTGCCTTATTATGTTTTATTTTTCAGGCATGTCTATGGTAAAAACTTAAGAGAAAATATTCTTTGCATATTCTTGTCTTATCTCCTCAGTATTTGATATTATTAAATCACCAGAAGTAATGACTACCACTGAATGACTAATTCAACCATGTACATGTGTACACTCATGCAAAGCCTCCTAAATTTGTCATGAATACAAATGTATGCAAACTTTCAAATAAATGAGTGAATATTAAATATGTACACTGAAATTTTAAAGTAATATTTGAATAATTCCAATGAAATAGTATATTTCTCGGCAGAATAGCAGAAAATCCAAAACAATTTATTTGCATTTTCCCTGAGAAATCAGCATGTTTTATTTAAATGGTGACACTTAAATTATATTCCCCACCACCTTAACTGCTCCCCCACACACACACCACACGCACACACACACTTCTGCTCATATTCAGAACATTTATCCATCCACTTATTTGGAGCCAATGTACCTTTATTTCTGGAAAGCAGGGGTGTCTATAAATCTGTTGGAGTAGGCCTAGACAGATATATCTAAGTTAACCAAGAAAGAACCTACTCACAAATACTGATTAATAGGATGAACCTTATTAAATTTAGAAAAACAAGGACTGAGAGAGTGGAGTGGTGGACAGTCATCAATTTGCTGAAAGAGACATGGAGAATGAACTTGATTGTTAAGCTCCACAATGTGGAATTAGAGCAGAGATGCTCAAACATACTTAATAAATTCGAGAACACTAAGACTGTCACCAAGGAAAGGAATTTTGTATTCTATGACAATTAAAGGGTACATTAATAAGGTTTTCTAGTTTAAGGATCTGTATCATCCTAAATTTCAAAAATTACTTCAGTTATGCCATGGATAAAAGTTGCAATGATGTATAAACCACTCACATGATATATAAGCCAACCTTTCAAGGAACACAGTCATCTTTGAAAATGCTCACCCTCAAAATGGTTCTTATATTTTTGTGTATTGTTACATTTATTGCTATCTCTTTATGAACTAAAAATCATAAGATGACTTAAAGATATGAAGCAGGTAGTATTAATGAAATATTAACCAATTATTTATATACTTATACCTTGGAATGCCCTATGTCATATAAGTGTTCCCAAATGCCCTGTGCAGGATGTGTTGGGGGAAATAAGGCAGTCAAGACATCCTATATGAAATAAATGTAATCAATAGCAAGACAAAATCAATCCACAGTTGGAGAAAACTGGATGGAAAGTACATGTAACGTCTCTATATTTTTTGCAAATTCCTTTTGAATCTATAATTATTTCAAAGTAAAAACATTTTTAAAAAAATCAATTCACAGTGTCAAAAATATAAAGAAACTGACAGGAGTTAGGAAACAGGAAACAAGGAGAATCCTGGCCTAGACTGTGACAGAATTAACAAATCAACCACACTAAGACTGTTTTCAATCTCTATACATGATCCAGAGAATGAATGGCCTAATAGCAGTTTTTTTTTCCCCAATTCTCACTTCAAAATGTAAGCAAGTATGATAGGAGAGTTCTGATAATTACAGAGATATCCACAGAGACTGACAGTTATCTAAAATTTTATTTCTAAGAATCCAGGATTAGTTATGGATGCCCATGATGGAAATAAAACATGGGCTGTCCCCATGCATGAACTAGTCCCTCATCCTCTTGCTTCCATGCTCAGACTCAACTAAGAAATTATTGTACTCTAATGTACAATGATGCCATATCCTTTTCCAATAGCTGGGGTGTATGAGAAGAGATTTCTGTGTAAACATGTACCCCTATGTAGAATTAACCTGAAAATATTTCCCAAAATTCTTTTTGTATTACAAATGATTCCACCAAACTCACCCTAGAGCCTCCCTCAGAAATCAGTAGAATACCTCCTTCCATAAAAAATTAAGCTGGCATGAAATTATCTTTTCCAAGACAGTGAGCTATGCATGGCTAAATTTAGTAAGCTAAACAGGATGCTTCCCCCACACTCCTGGTGACTTTTTCTTTAATGCCAGCTCTTTGCACCCATAATACTGCCAAATCCCTGCAGACACAAATGCTTTACTTATATGTGGGATGGAAAGACATGTTTGTTAATACACAATCCCTTAATGTAGGCCTTGTATTAGATCAATTCTTCAGTAAATGTTCCCAGTAGGTGTCATGTACTAATTTTTATCTGCTAATGAATATAATAACTGCCAAGAAAAGGTTGTGTGGGGGTAGGGAGGTGGAAGTAGAGGAGGGACAAAGCCTTCACTATATCATTCTGGGCCATATTTGGATTCAGAATGGCTAATAACAAAAGTTCTCTCCAGGCATCAGTGAGCCAACTGACAAGCTGGCAATTACTCCACAGCCTCTTCAAGTCTGTCTTTAAATAAAATATTCCTTAAACCCCTCATCTCTTCCTCTCATGTCAATTATAGTAAGATAAATGTTACATTAGATCTCATCACATACTTTCAATTAAAGAAGATTAGGAGCATGTTGGTGTCATTTGAATGCAGACATTTCAGTTTTTGAAGCTGTGAGATAATAAAGCTTGCTTCTTTGCTGCCTAATGAATAATCGAGTCATTAAGCAGGTGAATAAAGATGGAGGGTTTGCATAGGCCTCCTCCTCCATCCTTTTCAATTTTAATTTGAGATTCAAACTATTGATTTATTTCAGGAAGCAATTCTTCCCCTGAGAGCATATTTCCTATCCTTCTTGCCCGAGTCATCAACCGACGAGAAGAAAGTTTGCCAAGATACAGTGAATATCTATACCATTAGCTTATCTCATTTCTAGATTTTGGTTATCCATGACATCAAGAGAAGGTAACAAAAAGGTCACTAAGAGAAAATAGAAAATTGGATTCAGAAAAGGAGCCAAGGGTAGAGAAAATCCAATGACAGACAAGTTATTTTAGAGCCCAGATAGCACCAGACTTTCAGGCTGTATGGCTTGGATGGTCAAGAAAGAATCATAAATTTACACAAATATCTGGAGGCTAAAAAAATACAGGATTGTCTTTCATGGATGCATCAGGTAAGTCCAGAGAGATGTGATTTTAAAGGAGTGCTCTAGAAAGCCTACTGCCACCACCTCATTAACCACTCATAAGACTATAACCTTACCTCCTGACTGAGTGATTTCAAATGCAGAGATGAAGCAACATATTGACTCAAATTCACTCAAAGATGGCTATGACGCTTCTTTTATTCTTACCTGCAAACTTTCCTACGAAGAAAGTAATAGAGCCTACAGGTGGTAGAGAGAGACAGGAATCACTAGCGGTTGTCCAAAAGAGACTAAAGGTAAGAAGACACACTCATAAGTGTTGCCTTAAACAAGTTCAACAGAGATCAGCCATCTATGCAGATTCTCTGGCCTTTCTGTACTCCATATTAAGGAGAGGGACTAGGCACCCATCCACATGAGGATATCCAGGTTTGGAAAATCTTTTCTTTGCCACTATTCCTATAAAGTCTCAGAAATTAGCCAAGCACTCTCTTCTCATAGCTCAAAATTGGAAGGTGCAGAAACAGTCCAGATATCTACCTGTGAGACTATTAAAAACAAAACTCCACTTATTACAATATGCATCGAAGCACAAAATTTCTCTAAGTATCTCTACAGCATTTTTGGTCTAAGTACATTTAAAGGGCTCAGGTACAGCTAAGGTCAGGCAGTAGAAAACCAAACTCAAGTATGACCAAACCAGCCACAAAATTTGTGGGTTTCTGGTACAAAATTGAAATGTGAGATTCTTTAAAAAAATATTAAGAATTTCAAGATAGTGATGGCAGAGCAGTAAGCCATGAAATTCTTCTGAGCATAGAGCCCTGTTTGATAGCACAGGACTCATGCCCCTGGAGTAAAAAAAAGAATAATAATTCTGGTACGATGAATGGGTTTTTAAAGGAGATGCCTCTGAACAAGTCAATATATCAGGTATCTATCCTCAAGTCATCTATGTGTGGATGACAGTGTGGAAGGGCCCTGCGAAGGAGCAAAATATGAAATAAAGAAATATATTGTATTGTTTGTTGTTGTTAGATTTTTAGTATTTTATTTAATTTTTTGTTATCATTGCTCTCAATTTCTTAAATGCGATTTTTCAGAAGAAGGTAATGGGAAGATCAAATATTTTTTGACAGGAGTAAGTTTGAACTCAGGTAATTGTCCCACAGCCCCTTCTGACAGAAGTGGGCAAATCTCCATTATTGCACATCTTGAGGATGAAACACCATACTGCATTATCAATCTTAGAGTCAACTACAGTTAAACCGTATAATACTAGAATAATTTATGGACTTCCTGTGGTATACTGAATGATTCATATCATTGCTTATCTCAGGGAGAAAAAATGGCCTTGAGATACTGAGCCTGCTACTAGTTCCTTTTAAATCTTGATATAAACAGTAAAGGCTTCGGTTATCTTTCTGAGAAGAAGTTGCCTAGTCCCAAATAGAGTCTAATATGACCTGTAAACATGAAGCGGTATGGTCCTGCCATAAGGACATGGCAGGCTATGTTATAGGGAGAAATAGACATGTTGCTTAAACAGCCGTCTCCAACCTTTTCAGCACTAGGTACCAGTGCCACTATGAGAATGTAATTCTTGATGATCTGAGGTGGAGCTGAGGTGGTGATGTTAGTGCTGTGGAGCAGCTACAAATACAGATGAATTTTCCATAGTCCACTGCTCACCTCCTGCTGTGCGGCCTGGTTCCTAACAGGTGGGGAACACTGGCTTAAAAGGTCAAGGTCACAGATATTTTCCCAGCTGTATCCACTAAGTTTGTTTTTATATAATCACAGAATGAAAACGCATCTGGTTTCAGACTGAGCCCTGACCTTGCTGAACCATCGTATAGCTCTAAAAAGAATCGTAATAGATTTAAGAGAGAGAGGATAGATGACTCGGTATAATTCATTCTACTATATTTCTGATCCAGATCTCATTCCTGAGCTTCACACCTACCTACCTACCTAACTTCCTATAGAACATTTTCACCTGAATTTTCCAAAGGAAACCTTAAACTTAATATGTCCAGTATTAAACTTCTTTTCTTTTCTATGTCAGTCCTTACCTTATCCCTGCAACTGTTATCAACCTATTTATTCTGTTTCCATCCAGTTGCACAAACTGGATGGAAACAAGTATAAGTCCTTGGAGTTATACTTGGGTCTTCATTTTCTTGTTGCCAGTCCCTCAAGGCTAAGGTAAGACAACTGGGAAAATTTAGGTATTAGGAGAAAAATAATGTTATTCCTCAAAGACATGATAATATTGAGCCAGAAAAGTGATCCCAAAATGGATTGTCATTCAATATGGTGTGTGGTGTGAGTAGATGAACAGGATAATTATAATAACTGAAGTACAGAATCAAATGGAAGTTAAGAACCAATGGCAATAAAAGCAAGAAATTAGAAACAGCATCAAAAAAGAACAGAGTTCAAATCCCAACAATACTACTGACTAATATTTTTCCCCTTCCTTGTTCATAAAATAGGACAGAGGTCAGCAAAGTGTTTTATTTGTTTTGTTTTTGTAAAGGGCCAGGTAGCAAATATTTTAGGTTATGCAGTCCATACAGTCTGCAACAATTCAGCTCTGCAACTATAGCATGAAAGTAGTCATAGGGACAATATGTAAATGTTTTGGTGTGGTTCTGCTCCAATCTAACTTTATTTACAAAAAAAAAAAAAGATGGCAGGCCATTTTTGACCCACTGGCTATAGTTTGGTGACCCCCAGAATAACATATGCTGTGGTAACAAATTACACCTCTAATCTCAGAGATTAAACATAATAAAAGCTTATTTCTTTCTCAAATCACACACAAGATAGATGAGAATACCTTCCTTCATCTTGTAACTAATATCATCTGAAACATATAACCTCTAAGGTGACACAGAAGGGAAAGAGAGGATTCAAGGGTCCCATTAGTACAGGAAGTAGCATACATATTTTTAGCCCATATTCATGGCCAGAATCTACTAAAAAGGAGGCTAAATAGTGTAGAAGGGTATATGAATATTTTGTGAGCAAATCACAGTCATTGCCATATGAAGTGACAATTTTTTTCTCATATAGTTAGGATAAAATATGTTTAAAACATTTAGCACTGTGCCTGACATATAAGCAGTACTCAGTAAATATTAAAATACTTTCAATCCCTTCCTTATGATCATTTCATTCCTTGGTATGCCATAAAATTCCCTTCAGACACAGAGAGAGCTATTTATTAAATTAATACCCATGTGCTTTTTTCTTATTCTGTTTTTTTCTACTCTTCTCTCTTCACTTTCAAATAACTAATACATATTCACTTATTTTTTTTATTCCTGATGAAATGTGATGTTTCTTTCCTTTAACTTTCCAAAGCAGAGTGACTTGGACATCTCATCTTGAGCCACTTGAAGCACTACACTTAGTACACACCATTAGTAGAGTAATGGATATGTTGTGATGTCATTCATTGTATATGTATGCCTTTTCCCCAGACTGTGAATTCCAAGAGGACAGAGCAGTGTCACATTCTTTCTGTACTTACCAGAATCATATAGAAATGGCAGTCGATAAGCATTCATTAAACTCAATTGGTTAATCTTAACAATGTGAATTTCAGGTCCTAAGCAGCCTGTAGTCATAGTTAAGAGGAGCTTGAGACAGATAGAGAGCACTTATTGTTTATGCCAGCTTACAGCCCCAGTGCCTTATTGGTAGCTCCACAGAATGAGGCTGGAACATAAGAAGCACTTAAAAGTTTACTAAAACCTAAATAAAAGAGAAAAGCAGAAAAGGTCGCTATGTAGGGCCCTAAAATCTTTTTTTAAATTATTTTTCATAAAATTCAGCCCATTGAGGGAAAGAGTTCACTAAATTTGAGCAAAGCAGTCAGTGTGAACAGTGTATATACCCTAGAGCATATTCACTGTCATTTCAGAGTGGGTTCAACAGGAATACTTGTGAAGCTGCACTGGCCAGCCATCTGTAGCCCAGGGCCCAGTGACTCTAATACCTGGGAATTCTCACTGCTGCGTGCTGAAGCATTTCTGTTCAGAGAGACTCCCAGAGCAGCATCAGCACCATCAATCTTGCTGCACCTCTCACTCTCAGTGGAAATCAACAAAAATATATTGATAAACAAATACCCTAAACATCCCAGTCATGCTTTGATATCTCAGCTCGCCGTTTCTAAAGCCATATCAAAACAATACATTTAATTTTTAATTTCATAATTACAATACATACAATATTATGTTATTTCAGCTGTACAAGAGTGATTAGACATTTATATAACTTATGAATTAATCACCCGATTATTCTAGCACCCATCTGATAAGACACATAGTTATTACAATATTATTGACTATATTCACTATGCTATACTTTACATCTCTGTGACTA
The DNA here is from genome assembly GCA_003508835.1 of Eonycteris spelaea. Taxonomy (NCBI): domain Eukaryota; kingdom Metazoa; phylum Chordata; class Mammalia; order Chiroptera; family Pteropodidae; genus Eonycteris; species Eonycteris spelaea. The sequence goes on from PUFA01000835.1 coordinate 33,024, forward strand.
TTTGAAATTAGCAATTTGTACCTCTTAATCTTTCTTCCCTTTCACACATTCCCCCAATACCCCTCCCATCTGACAACATCAAAATGTTCTTTGTATCTATGAATTTGTTTTTGTTTTCTTTGCTCATTTATTTTGTTCTTTAGATTCCACATCTAAATTAAATCATATGATATTTGTCTTCCTCTGTCTGACTTATATGACTCAGCATAATACCTCTAGATCTATCCATGTTATTGCAGATGGCAAGATGTCATTCTTTGTTATAGCTGAGTAATATTTCCTTGTATATATGTACCACTTATTCTTTATCTATTTCTCTATTGATAGACACTTAGAGTGCATCCATATCATGCTACTGTAAATAATGCTGCAATGAACATATGAATGCATAAATCTTTTTGAATTAGTGTTTTGAGGTTTTTTTTTTTTTCTAATAAAACCCAGAAATGGAATTACTGGGTTCTTCTTTGATCCTTGTTATAGATTTTGTTTTAAAGTCTATTTTGTCTGGTATAATATTGCTACCCCAGCTTTTTTGTTTGTTTGTTTGTTTTCCATTTCGATAAAGTCTCTTTTCCCATCCCTTTACTTTCAGTGTGTGTGTGTGTACACTTGGCTCATAACTGAATTTCTCGTAGGCAGCATATTTAAGTGTATTGATTTCTCATCCATTCAGCCACTCTCTGTCTTTTGCTTATTTAATTCATTTAGATTTAAAGTAATTGTTAATAGATACATAAGTAATACCGGTTTGTTATTTATATTTTTGACCTTTCTTTTATTTTTTCTTCTTATAGAACTCTCTTTAACATTTCTCGTCACACTGGTTTGGTGGTACAGAAATTTTAAAGATGTTAATTTTCCTATCCATGAGCACCATATATGCTTCCATTTATTTGTATCTTCAATTTTTTCCTTCAACAACATACTTTTTCTAGCACAAGTCTTTTCCTACTTGATTAGATTAATTTCTAGGTATCTTTGGATGCAATGGTATATGGGATCTTTTTTCTTAATTTATTTTTCTAATAGTTCATTATTGGTGTATAAAAATGAAACCAATTTCTGAATATTAATTTTGTATCTTGCTACTTTATTGAATTCCTTTATCATTCTAAGAGTGTTTTGGTGGAATCTTTAAAGTTTCCTCAATATAGTGTCATGCCATCTGCAAACAGTGACAGTTTTACTTCTTCCTTTCTAATTTAGATGATTTTATTTTATTTTTCTTGTCTGACTGCTGTGGCTAAGACTTCCAATACTGTGTTGCATAAAAGTGGCGAAAGTCCTGTTTTATTCTTGGTCTTAAGGAAAATGCTTTTAAATTTTCACCATTGACTATGACATTAGCTGTAATTTTGTCACATATAGCCTTTATTACTGAGAGGTTTTTTCGTAAATGAATACTGAATTTTGTCCAATGCTTTTTCTGCCTTTATTGATATGAACATAAGATTTTTTAACTTTCAAGCTCATAATGTCATGTGTCACATTAATTGATTTGCAGATATTGAACAAATCTTGCATCCCAGTAAGAAATCCCACTTAGATATCCCACTTGATCATGATGTATGATCTTTTTTAATGTTCGGTTTGGTAAAGCCTCAGGTAGAATATGAGTTAGGTGAGGTAGGGTCACGGGGAATCACTAGATGGGGCAAGTAGTGTTCCCAGGTTAGTGAAAATTCAGATGTGTTGCTAGTGCTTAGCTTGCTGCTACTTGAAAAAAGTCTCAGATCACACCGAGGCCACCTGGGGCCTGCAGACCCCTGAGAAGTGTTTAAGAAATACTGCAGCTTGGGCATGAGCTGATTATCTAGCAAAAAACAGTGTTACAAGGTGTATGGAATGAGGCCAGTTGATTGTTGTTAAGGGAGCTTCCTGCCAAGAGTTAGGGGTGGGGCTCGTTGCCCAGTAACCAAATTTTCATCAGCAATTTGGGAGTTGGGTGGGGCAAGGTCTCAGGTAATTACCAAAGTGGAGTGAGTGGAGCTCATCAAGCCAATGCAAATTCAGATTTGGTCTTGTAGGTTGAAGGCTCAACACAGGCAAGATGGCACCCACCATAGGCTGCACAAGAAGTAGGCTCAATAAAGGGACAATGGTGGCTGACTCTCCAGCCCTTGCTCTGAAGCCACACAACTCAGTCTTTTCCTGTACATCTCTGGCACTTCCCGAGCTGCTGTCCCTCTGCCAGAACCCAGGGTGAGTGCTTGAGAGTGAGTTAGTCCATGTGTGGTCCCTTTATGGGGATGTCTGGGTTTCCAGCTGTCTTCCATCTTACATGGGTAGACAAAATACCACTAATTTTCACAACCATATTTTGTGGGGAGTCCTCTTCTTAGCACTGGAACTCCGGGCTGTAGAGCCCTAGTATGTGGCTGGGGGCCCTTGCTCCTCTGTGGGAAACTCCACAGCTGAGATATTCTTCCTAATGCTCAACCACCACAAGCAGGTGTAGAACTAGCCCATTTTGTGACTTCTTTTCCTACCAGTCTCAATGTGGCCTCCTCATTATATTTCCAGTTAGAGGAGTTCTGTTTGGTTAGTCTTCAGATGGTTCTCGCGGTTGATTATTTCACAATTTAGTTGTAATTTTAGGTGGTCATGGGAGGAGGTATACATAGCATTTACCTACTTTGACATCTCCTAAAGTATTTTAAATGGGAAAAGTCCAGAAGTTTAAGTGTAATTAAGAATAAATTCTAAATTTCCTATGTTACCTTTGGAAAGTCATTTAACTACCCTGGGCCTCAGTTTTCTCGTCTTTAAAATGACTTTCAAACTTTTTAGAAATTTTTAAAAAGAATCTATTGCTTGGCTTGTGTTTCAAAAAACAGTAATAAATAATAATGACTGTCACTAAAACTGAGTTGCTCTGGATACAATGCTCACTGTTACTCCTTAAGAAAAATATTCATCAAATTCTTGGTTGATCTTCTCTTGCCTGATAACCTTTCTTAAGGGGAGCTGGTATCTATTTGGATTTCACTGAAGCAGAGGAGTTCTCTGACTCTGGGTGTCTACCTTTTTTTTTTTACCAAACTTTGGCTAAACTTTTATGTTCTATGAAGTTGAATATTTAAGAAACACAAAGAACAGTTGATTTTCAGAGACAAAATACACTGAACATATAAAAGGAACCACCTATCTATTATGTTCTTAGGCTGACTAGTGCCTTACTTGAGAATGATCAATGGAACAATAATCTCTACAAAGAATCCTATGTTATTGTTTGTTTGTTTTGTTTTTTTCTGCAAATGGAGCCATAAGCACAAAACAACACCTTTACATTTGTGAGGTGCATATATGAAGGTCTAAATTTGCAGTGGTGTCCCATCAAGTTTTGGGGAAGCAGAGGATAAAGCTGTAATGAATTCAGCCACACTCATGTGACTCAAGATTATAAGATATATACAAGATTTCAAACTCAGCTTAAAGGAATTGAATGCTTAATAAAACTTGGCTTTAAATACCTGTTCCAGCTTTGGAATCTTCAGTTTCTTGCATGTAAAATGGGACAATAATCTCTACCTCATGTGTCTGATGTGAATATTGACAGTAGATGTTCAATGAATGTTTCTTCATACATAAATGTGTCCTTCTACCATAAGACAAGGGAGTCAGAAAGGATTAGACAAAAAGAAATTTGAGGGGTCTAGTGCTGACTCTTTCAAGGTTGGATGTTGTTAATGGGCCACCGTTTTAAATAAAGATATGGGATACTTTCAACAATAAAGGATAACTGGCTGTTTTTTTTCAAGAAGTAATAAGTATATTCTTCTCAGGAATACTATGAGGACATGAAAGTGGCAACCATTATGTATGCATAAATAGAATCTAATCATGAGAAAACACCAGCAAACCCAAATAGATGTACATTTTACAATGTAAGTGGCCTATACTCTTAAAAATTATCAAGGTCAGGAAAGACACTGGTTGAGGAACTGTTGCAAATTAAAGCAATCTAAAGAGACATGACAACTAAATGCAATGTATCATCTTGGAATGAATTCTAGACTGGAAAAAATAGCTACAAAGACATTAGTGAAGTTTTTGACAAAATTTAATTATGGAATCTGAATTATATAATAGAATTCTATCAAAATTAAATTTCCTGATTCTTATAATTATACCATAATTATGTAAAATAATATGTTATTCTTAAGAAATATATATTGAAGTATTTACTGGTAAATTATTTGAGACAAAGTTATAGGCATTGTAGCTTCATCTCAAATAGTAAAGAAGGAGAATGGTAGAATAAATGTGGCAAAATATAAATTAGTTGGTCAGTATGGATAAAGTGTGAATCATTGCAAATTTTCTCTAAGTTTGAAATTAAATAAAATATTAAAAATTTTAAAATGGCATGAGAGACATAAATAAGAGAGTACAGAAATGTGACAAGTGGTACACAACAGGTGCACCTGACATCTTAGGTGGAAGAATGAGTCAGAGAGAAACTAACATATAAGCTGTGATAAAAGAATAAGTCATTTTTTAGGTGAAGTGCTGTGGTGGGGAGAAATGTTATAAAGGGAGCCACATATAAGGACTGAAGTCAAATAAGAGAAGAATGATGGATTTGAGTAACTGAATATATGAATAGGGAAGTGGTTAGCAATAGAGCTGGAAATGTAGTCTATTTCCAGATAATAGTGGGCCTTCTGGGGAATAAATATTTGAGAGAAGGCTTGCAAAAACTTACAAGATGTGAGGAAAAGTTAACATTTTTTTTTGTCTGTGGTTTTCTGAAAAAAGATTTTTAGATTTTCTGGCTGTAGGCTTTTTGTAGGGGTAAGGAGAAGTTTTCTTGAGATTATTTATGGATACAATTGACTAAGAAAAGAGGGTAGGGAAAAAATTTAAACATTGCTTCACACATAGATTCCAAATCTTTAGACGTTCTCTACTACACAGAACAGCACCATATCACCAGTGATAGAAGACATGGGTTTCAAGACAAAGCTCTGTTCTCATTTAAATCACAGAGCCAATATCTAAATTAGGTTGGAGAAGGTAGAGTTGGGAGATATGCCCCTCAGCATAGGAAGCACTCTGGTGTGAAGATTTTAGTCTTTGGGATAGATAGTTTAGCACAGAGAATAAAAATTAGAATGGCCATAGCTACGAGGAGGATTAACATAAATAAATAAAGTAAATCAGATGCAAGAAAAGCAACATATGGTTCAAACAAGATGTCATAGACTAAGATCTCCTTGTTCTTCCAACTATACACCCTGCAAACAGGGTATTTACTAAGTATAACTATAAACCCTGGAAATGATATAAGGTAGAACCCAAAGACAGATCTAAAATGTGGAAAGAAGGTGGACTGGTTAAGCACACCAAGACTGAAAAACAAAAGCAGTAGAGTGCCTCAAGACACCACTCAACAGAAGAGGACAATCCAGGCCCAGCACCTTTCAACCCTTAACCTGAGAGGAAGTGGTTCAAGTAGGTTCATTAATTCCCTAAATGGAACAGTGGTTTAATCAACACAATGTACTCCCTTTGGCACCAGTAAAAAGGATAGATAGGAAGCCCCACTGACAATAACATCCAGGGGAAGCACTCTCATATGCTGCTGAGTCAGATACTCCCCTCTGTTATACCAGGCAGCTGGTCAGCACTAGCTGGGGGAATCCTGCCATAACAATACCCAGCTAGGAAGTGGTCTCTTTCCAAATGGACCAGAGAACTCTTTCTCCCTCTAAAAAAATACTTGACATTTGAATGGTACTGGTAGTGGAGATCCCACCATGACATGTGGTCCAGACAGTGAATCGGTCCCTGTCCCTGAAGGGCCTGAGATTATGCTCACATACATAGAGATGCTGAGTGATATTGGCAGGGGGAATCACACCACAATAAGCAGCACAGCCGCGGAAGGTCTCTTTATTCCTTCACCTACCTAGAGAGACTCTTTTTACCCTCTCATGTAGCATCAACAAGTATTATAGTGAGCCTTAGTGATGCCAGACAAACCAAACAAACCAAAATAGTACTACAAAGTCTTAGAAAATTAAATTTCCATTGGAACCACAACCCACAAAAGCAGGCCATGACCTGTATGCTAAACCTAAACAAGTGACTGCTCGCTACAATAGATATTGAAATAGTATGCAGAGTCTTCTAACAAAATAGTCAAAATGTCCAGAATATACTGAAAAGTGACCCATAGTACCAAGGCCAGGAAAATCACAAAAATGAGTGAGAAAAAAAAATGAACTAACAGCAGGATGAACTAGAGGCTGGAATTATCTGGCAAGGATTTTGAAGCAGCCATTATAAAATACTTCCACAATTGATTAAAAATTCTCTTTAAACAAATGTTAAAATTTAAAAAAACTTACCAAAGAAATGGAATTTATTTTTAAATGGAAATTAAAGCAAGAAAAAAAAGGAAAAATATAATAACTAAAATTAAAAAGAAAAAAAAAAACTTAATGGATTGGCTCAATAGTAGAGTGAAGATGATCCAGGAAAAAAATAATTGAGCTTGTAGTCAGAATTTACCTAATCTGAACAACAGAGAGAAAAAAAAAACTGGGAAAAAAAATGAAAGATCTGGGGATCTGACAGACAATGAAACAAGAGTCAAAGTTCCTATTAACGGAGTTCTAGAAGGAGAGAAAGTAGTGGGGCTGAAAGAATATTTGAAGAAATAATGGCTGAAACTTCCTGAATTTAGAAAATATACAAGCCTTCAGATTCAAGAAAATAAATGAATCTCAAACAGGATAAATCCCCAAAGAAATCCATGCTAAAACATATTATAAACTTCTGAAAATCAATGACTCAAATGTGATTATAAATATCAAGTGATATTCTGCTGCAGTGTCAAAGTATAACAAGAAATAGTGGAGACTGTGGTGAACTGAAAAGTAGATGTGCCATCTAAAGGGATAGCTACTGTTCAGCTCCAGTTAGTTAAATATATGAGAAATCATACCTGAATTTGTTGTGTGAAATCTTAATTTTAAGTGTAAGCAACTAATTCTTTACATCTTAAATCAGTCTGCCAGTTTGTAGTGAGACGAAGTAGTGACTTTGGAATTAGACATGAGTTTGAATCTTTACCATACAATCTTAGACAAATCTATAAACTTTTTGAGTCTCAAAGTTCTCATAAAATTTTAATAAAGAGTCTAACTCATTTTGTTTTAATGTTTGAGTTCTGGCAACTTTTTAGCCTGACCTTTCCCTCTTCTTCTACCCTACATCTGGGAAAGCTAATAATAAAACCAAGATGCTCCCTTCTTTGGTGCCATAGAAGATTCAAATCATTCAAGCCCCTGTACATGAGTAGGAACCCTCACACAAGCTCACCTCTACCCACAATAAAAATCCCAAGCCAGTATCCCTTCCCCACTCTCTCAAGCAATTTTCAGACCAGCTTGAGAAATCTTCCTTACTCCCCCAAAAAGCCTCATTATGTAATAATGAAGTTTTTCATAACCTCTTGGTCTATCAGTCCCTATATCCGGATGAAACTTTGATTGAAGTTCTCTCTGTGTCTGTAGAGTGCCACAACAAATAGAAAGCATAATATTTACACTGTAACGTTTATATAAGAAACAAATAATGTCTAAAATATCCCTTAGCTACAGTGAATGCTCAATACAGAAATTACCATAGTGACTAGTATTAGTGAATAGAAGTTTCCCCAGGCCCTCTTTTTACTTTGCAAAAATGTGCCCTTTCCTTTCTTTCAAAAACAGTTGAACATTTCAGTGGCTTTCAGACCAAGTGACTGAACAGAAGCAAGATCAGCCACCAGGGATCAGACCTACTACGGCTTGCATACAATCCTTATGTTATGTTTCCATTACATGCTCTCAAACTTGCTCTGGTGTACTCATTCAGAATACCTAGAGAAAACTTGAGACAAAACTGATCCACAGATGGTTCTCTTTTTTCGGCCCACACAGTGTGTGTGTGTGTGTGTGTGTGTGTGTGTGTGTGTGTGTGTTTTAAATACCGTTGCCAATATGTTAAAATCAAGAGATATATAAAAATCTGGATTTCTAGTTCTCTTGAAAATTTGGAAGATCTGGCATCATTGCACTTATGTTTCTGCTTGGGCAAATAGCAGCTGCCACCCTTAGATGGAATGTGAGGTCTCCATTTCACTTGAGTCCCCATCGTTCCATATTATTTCCATTATTAATGTGCAATGTCAAATGTCATTTATCATTATCATTTTACTATTGATTTTTCTAATAATCGAGAATAATTTGCTACATCAGTTTATAACAAAAGTAGAAAATATAGTATAGACCAGGAGGGTTACTTTTTTCGAGAAAAATAGAAAACCGTTAAACCCAGCCCGCTACACTCAATGATATAATCTTCCTGTTCCCCAATAAAATCCCTGAGAATATCTGTTTTACTCCTTTATTTTTAAAAGAAGATCCTTAGATTTCCTGAGGAAGTTTTATAAAAGTTTGTATTCTCTTCTTGCAAGCTGAGATTGCAAGCATTACCTGTAAGCTAAAATGATTATTAGAGCCAGTGAGGGTTTTGTTGTTGTTGTTGTTGTTGTTGTTGTTGTTGTTGTTGTTGTTGTTTATTTTAATGAGAGTTGTCAGAGAAGATCAAAGTTCCCTCTTTTGTATAATTATACAAATATTTAAATAGAAGATCCAATGGGGCATTAATTAGGGTTCTACTCAACATATATTTAATTATTGTACACAGCAATTGCTATAAGGCATTTCAAAAGGATAAAAGGTAAATTATTTTCATTGTTCTTTGGCTCTCTGATTTGTATCTTAATTTTATTTTAGCCATTGCTTAATATTCAAACATATGTTCACTGAATTTCACTGTTTCATTTTGTTTCGAACTTTAGACTCAAAAGAGCTTTATATAAAAACCAGAAAACAAGATTCTTCGGTTTCTGGTCCATGGGATAAAATTTTCCAAGTACTACAATGAAGCCCTAGAGCAAGATCTGTCTGAAATATTACTTCTAACAGCCTGCTATGATGGAAAGAATTATGCAATTCAGTCTTTCTTTTAGATTAAAACATAGAAGTTACCTACAAATGTAAACCTAATAAGGTTAGGTATCAGTGGGTACACTTTCAAAATCATACGTCATAAGTTAATATTACCTAAGCCTGGCTGGATAGTGATTTGTGATGTGAATTGTGGGTAGAGCAAAGAAAAGGGATTTAAAAATTAGAATCCTACAGTTTTTTTTAAATCAATAAAAATCATCTAGTCCAGTGTATTTCTTAATGCAGGTATTTGTCCTTTAGAACATGCCTAAAATGGGATCATAAAGCCTCCAGCCTCTGCCTCAAAACCTCCAGTAGCTGAAAGCCTACTGCTTCAAGTTGTATCCCCATTCTATTTTTCTCTAATCATCAGGTATTTTTCTCTCTTTGAGCAATAATGCAACTCTTTCTATGTTCTATTCACTGATTCTATTTCAAAATTTGGAGGGGAATGAAAGCCTCATTTAAATAAATTTCCATGTGAGAGGTTACTCTCAAGATTTTAAATAAGCATGACATTAAGCTGAGTAGAAGTAGCAGTCAGTCATATTTGTAGCAGAGTATCCATGTCTCATTTTGATTTTCCTGATGATTAATTTTTAAAGTGTAGAAATATATCTTTTCTCAATGAGCTTCTTAGAGAATAGAAAGAGTTTGAGTAAAGTGCAAGTCAATCAGGCAATCAAAAAAAGGAAAAATTTAGTAGTTTCAAATCCTAGGCTGTGAACAGTTTCTGATTCTTGACTGAGTTACAAGTGGTAATTATTCCTTTGTGAACTAATCTGAGGATTGAGCAAAGACTACCAAGATTAGGAAATGAGAAATTATACACAGTAATCATTATTTCATCATGATTAACCAAAAACTAATGGGTTTGATTTTATGTAGCACTTGGGTTTTTTCTGTTGTAATTTCCTACTTCATAAGAAGGATTACTGTGAAAGCATACCTGTGAGTTATAGCTTTAACCTAGTGGAAATGCTTACACACATCCATATACTGTGTGCCCTGAGCATGTCACCAATTTCATACTTTGCATAAATTTCATATTGCTTAAACCTCTGGATAATCAGGAAAAATGATAAATCTTTTCATTAATTAAACATATTATCTCACTGTTGCATTAAGAATTCAGTATATTTTCTCTCTGTTTCTTTTATAAGACATAACTAGGTAAGAGAATAAAAAAGGACAGAATTGGCATGTGGAAATGAATTTCCCACTGAATGATTTTAAATAAATAAATCTCTGGACTTAATTTTCATTTACTATGTGAACCAGTTATTATTGACCAAAGAAAATAAATGATAATTGCACAAACACCCCCAAACTACATTCAGTGATGAAATTTTCAAGATTTGTAAATGAGTAGTGTAAACAATTTCTGTATCTACTTACATAATAATCCATGAAATCATTAATGCCTGATTTCTATAGCAATATTTACCAAAATTAACTTATTAGTAATGAATAATAAAGCAATTTAAATTTGATGAGAAGGATGGCTCATGCTAGTGGATTTCTTACACTTCTCATTTTAATGGCATTAGTTTTCAGTAATAGTTTTCATCTGTTTACAGACTTTTAAAACACAAGCTTGAGTTTGGAGAAATAAGGCAGAGTGAGAGACATCCCCAGATCTATCTCCTTGAAACAATAATAAGATGAACATCTAAAACTCAACAAATAACACCAAAACTTCACACCAGCATGTTGAGTGTGGGATCTGCACATAAGAACTACCACAGGTCAGAACCCCAGGTGTCAGGCAGTGGACTAGGGTAAATAAAGAAGCTGCCTCTTGCAGCAGGAGCTCCCTACAGGAGGATGGAGAGGGGAAAAGGAGTGGTAAGTTCCCTTAACAGCCCTGCCTGGGAAAGTGGTGAGCTGCTCGCAGCCAGCCAGCAGTAGGGCCCAGCCATGAGGACAGAAAGCAAAGAATCAGGACAGGTAGGCAGATTTAAAAAAAAAAAAGTTGAAATTTACTGGCCATGGTTGCAAAACAGAGCCTGAGCCACAGCCACCAACTCCCATCCCAGAGGGCCCTCCTCCCATAATCTCAGAGACCAATCAATCATGATGGAGCCCCAGGGGAATCTGAGTAAATGTTGCAGAGATGAAGATGCCTCCTACATCCTCCAGAGCTCCCTGCAGGAGGAGGGATAAAGTGCAGCGACTTCCTTGAACAGCTCTATCTGAAAGAGTTGTGAGTTTTACGCAACTGGCAACAGGGCTCAGTCATCATGGCAGAAACAAGAGAAGCAGGAAGGCAGAGAAAAAACACTCTATTTTTACCAATGGTTGTTGCAAATCTGAGGCTGAGCTGCAGCCCCAAAACCCGAAACCTAGAGGACCCCTACCTCCATATCACCTGATACCGAACAACGCGGACCCAGGGAAAACTGAGCAAACTCTACCGAAACTGTTATTAACACTGACCGGGACTGAGACTGAGAGTAGTGAGCACAATTCAACATCTACAAGAAAAGAAAGTCATTATTAAGTCTTTATATGAAGCAGAGGACCAAGAGGCTTAGACACCACATACTGGAAACCAAAAGTAAAACACCTTCTTTACAACAGGCTAAAACAAGATCTTTATGTGATAAATCTTCTTTCTGGAAAAAAGGCAGAATACACTTCCATTAATGCCCAGGTGAAGAGATAGTCCATTAAACACCATGAACAACCAAGGTGACAAGGCATCTCAAAAAGAACAAGGAAAATCTCCAGAAGATAAGCTTATAAACATAGAAATATGCAACATAAATACATAAATGAGACAGAATTCAGAATGGTACTTCTGAAAAAAACTCAGTGAGTTACAAAACGAGTCATGACAACAATTTCAAGAATAGAAAAAAAAATAACTAGTTGAGCAGAATGAGTTCTTTAACAAGGGGATTGAAATCATCAAAAAGAAAAGAATAGAACATATGGAGATAAAAATAACACACATTGCAAGAGTTAAAAAATGAAATAGCAAGCTTGGGAAATAGAGCTGACCAAATGGAGGAAAGGATCACTGATATCAAAGACAGAAATCTAGAAATAAACCATAAAGAAGAAGAGAGAAACCAAAGAATGAAAAATAATGAAAGGAAAATACAATAAATAGCGGATACATCAGGAGAGGAAACATTAGAATAATGGGCATTATTGACGATGAGGAAAAGGAGCAGGGAATAGAAAGCATTTTCGGAAAAATAATTGACGATAATTTCCCAAATCTAAGTAATAAGCTGGAGCTTGAAATTCAAGAAGTCAACAGAACACCCAATTATCTCAACCCGAAAAGTACTTCACTAAGAAACACTGTATTAAAATTATCAAAAATCAACGACAAAGGCATTCTCAAAGCAGCCATGGAAAAGAAGATGGTAACCTATAAAGGAAAACTCACTAGAGTATCATTGGACTTCTCAGCCCAAACCCTGCTAGCCAGAGGGAGTGGAATCAAATATTCAAGCAATTAATTAAAAGGAAATACCAGCCAACAATAATGTATCCAGTTAAGCTCTCCTTTAGATATGAAGGAGAAATAATAATGTTTCCAGACAAACAAAAATTGAGGGAATGTTTCACTATGAAGCCTGCACTACAGGAAATACTGAAAGGGGTCAGCTCACCTAAAACAAAATGAAAAAAAGACATAATTAGGAGTAAGGTGACTATGAGGCAAATAGAAGCAGAGGAGTGCAACCCTTAGTAAGAAAAAGGCATTATAAGCTTGAACAATAATAAGAGAATTGCTATAGCAACATATTAATAAAATGATCAGCATACATAGGGACAAATGGGAAAAACAATTAATGAAAAGGAGAGAATTCAAAGATCCAAATTTGCAAAGGGAAATGGAGATATTGCATGAGAAGAAGAAAATGGATGACTACACACACACACACATATAAATATATACACATATACATATATACACACACATATATGTATATATACACACACATATATGTATATATGCATATGTATATATATATTCATATATATGGATTTATTTGTTTGTTTGTTTGTTTACATATTCATAAAGGTAACCAAACACCAAAGATGCAGAACTGAAGTATATAACATAAAACAAAAAGGATTAGAAAGAACACCTACAAAAGCCTACCAAAATAAAGTAACAGAAATACAAGGACAAGGAAGCAATGGAAGCACTGAGATACCAGAAAACAAAAGATAAAATGACTATAAGAATACCTCATATTTCCATAATCACTCTAAAGGTAAATAGACTGAACTCACCAATAAAAAGGCACAGAGTTGCAGAAGTGATCAAAAATCAAAACTCAACCATATGCTGCCTCCACAAGACATATCTCAGTTCAAAGACAAATATAGACTCAAAGTGAAAGGGTAGAAAAATGATATTTCGAGCAAATGGCATCAGAGAAAGGCGGGAGTTGAGGTACTAACATCAGATTAAATAGACTTCAAAAAAAAAGGTAAAGAAAATACTTAGGGACACTTCGTAATGATAAATGGAATAATGCACCAAGAAGACATAACACTTATTAATATCTATGCTCCCAATCTGAGAACCCTTTAAATAAGGAAGCAATTACTAACAGAACTGAAGAGAGAAATAGACCAAAACACTATTGTAATAGGTGACCTAAATTTCCCACTGCCCAATGTGGACAGATCATTCAAACAGAAAATCAATAAGGAAATAAAATCCTTAAATGAATCATTAGATCAATTAGTCATAAATGACATTTACAGAGCCTTCGATCCCAAGGCAGTTGTTTATACGATCTTCGCTAGTGTACATGGAACACTCTAAGGAATGACCACATCATGAGACACAGAGATAGCCTCAACAAATATAAGAGGGTTGAAAACATAACAACCATATTCTCTGATCGTAATGCTTTGAAACTAGAGTTCAACTGTAAAAAGAAATCAGGAAGAACCAGAAATACATGTAGATTAAACAACATGCTACTGAAGAATAACTGGGTCAGAGAAGAAATAAAAAAAGATATCAAGAGACACATAGAAATTAATGATAGTGATAGGACAACATATCAAAACTTTTGGGACATGGAAAAAGTGCTCATAAGAGGAAATTTCATATCATTAAAAGGCCTACCTCCAAAAACAAGAATGAGCTCAAATAAAACACTCCATCTTAAAAAAAAAAACAGAGAAGGAAGAACAAATGAACCCTAAAGTCAGGAGAAGGAAAGAAATCATCAAAATTAGAGCAGAAATTAATGAAATTGAAAAAAAGAAACAATAGAAAAAATAAATGCAACAAAAAGCATTTCTTTGAGATTAATAAAAGTCGATAAAACCATGGTTAGACTCACTAAAGAAAAAAGAGAAAGGACACAAATACACAAAATCAGGGATGAAAGAGGGGAAATTATCACAGACATCACAGAAATAGAAAGGATCATACAATGAATATTATTAAAAATTATATAACACCAAATTTAATAACCTAGAATAAATGGATCAGTACTTAGAAATAGACAACCTTCATAGAATGAATCAAGAATATCTGAAAAATCTAAATAGACCAAATTGAAATAATCATCAAAAAACTACCAAAAAGTAAAAGTCCAGGAGGACCATATTGCTTCACCAGTGAATTCTACCAAACATTCAAAGATTTAATACCTATTCTCCTCAAACATTTCTCCAAAAAAATCAAGAGGAGGCAATAGTTCTTAACTCATTTTATGAGGCCAATATTACCCTGATACCAAACCTGGTAAAGATAACACAGAAAAGAAAAATACAGCAATAACTATCATGAATTATTCCAAAAGTCATAAATAAGATACTAGGAACCTCATACAGCAACATATTAAAAAGATTATATACCATGATCAAGTAGGCTCATCCCAAAGGCGCAGGGAAGGTTCAATATACAAATCAATTAATGTGATACACCACATAACAAATTAAAAAATAAGAATCATATGATCATATTAATAGATGCAGAAAAAGCCTTCGACAACATACAAACATCCATTTATAATCAAAACACTTAACAAAATTGGTATAGAAGGAAAGTACCTTAACATAATAAAGGCCGTATATAACAAGCCCTCAGCCAACATTATACTTAATGGTACAAAACTAAAAACCTTTCCTCCAAGACCAGGAACAAGGCAAGGCTGTCCACTGTTATTCAATATAACATTGGAGGTCCTAGCGAGTGCAATTAGGCAAGAGAAAAATATAAAAGTCATCCAAATAGGGAATGGAGGATTCAAACTATCACTATTTGTGGATGACATGACTCTTCATATAGAAAACCCTAAATAGTTTGTTACCAAAATGTTGCAAAACAAGACCAGTGAGATACCAAACACCATACAGGGTTGGAGAACTCAGGTTTATTATCCCGGCAGTTCCAGAAAAGCTAGTTCTCTGAAGATGTGAGTGCCGAGCTCAGTTGCAGCATTGCTTATATAGAACTTATTTGGCATGGGCTGATTGGTTAATTTGTTCTCAGACCATTACAAAGTGTGAGAGTTGCTAGGGGGTACAGGCAGTTACATTTGTTGCTTAGACAGAGCATCCTGTTGCTTAGACAGAACCATCCAAAGAGAGAATGAGTTTTTAGTTACTTTTGAGTAAACCTCTGTAGCAAATATATCTACAGAAGCAGAACAAAGAGCTGATTAGCTTTTTGAGTGCAAATTTTTCTTCATTCCCCCCTTTTGATGCCCTTTAAATTCTTATAGGGCATCCACCTCCTGATTTTCCTGGCCTAGGGAAAACCATCTATAACTTCATGGGTTCTAGGCATGAAGAGATGATCTTGACAAGACAGTTCAGGATAGAGGGACTGAATAGGAGAGCTATGAAGAGCATGAGGAGATGACCTGAAAGTGGGAGAAGCCAGGATCCCAACTCCATATTCTGGACAAGAACCCCATGACTCATTTAATTGTTAGCAGATTAGGGCATACTCCTTCTAGCATAGGATGACCTCAGCGTCTTTTCAGGCAGACCCAGAAACCCCCTAACTAATTTTCCTGTCTCTTTTCTAAGAGCCATTAACCCCCTTATTATTAGTATGGATGTTGAAGGATGGGAGGTCTCTCCTTCCCTATCTGCTTCTTGCTGAGAAGGACATAGTCACTGTTTACTGGAGTTTCATGGAACTCTTTCCCTTTCTGCCTTAATCAGGGCTGGATCTTGGGTTTCCTGATGAAGTGCCACTTCAGTTCCTAGACAAGTAGAAAGGATACAAACTGGTTATTTAAATCATATATCAATTAATTTCTACTATTGGTTTGCCTATTAAATGAGTAAAGGAAACCAGGCTTGATTACTATACTTCTTAAGAATAAAAAAAAACCTTTGGCTTAAAGTCCCCTCCCCTCTCAGATTCTAAGAACCCTGCCTGGCCTAGGCCATTCCTGTATGATGGTCCAATGATCCTTATAAAAAGCCAGAGGACCTGAGTTACCAGTTTCAGGGGCTTTTTCCCAAAGAAAGGAAAAAAAGAAAACTTAACAAGGCTTGCTAAAAAAAAAAAAAAAAAAAAAAAAACAACAACACAACACAAAAAAAAAAAAACTCTGCAAGAGATGTCCCATATCATTTTCTCCTAGAAGATTAAGAATTTTACAGGTGATTTCCATATCATTTTGATGTTGGTCTCGTATATATGAGACCAGCTTAAGATGAAATTGCTTTGACGCTGTAAGAAAATTCTTCTCTTTGGTTTCAGTTTTGATCTAGGTATTCAATGGCAACAGACCTACAGGTGAGAGTGCATTGGATGCAGCAACAAGAGATAACTTCTATAAAGATAAACAAAATGAAAATAAGGAATGTTTCCCTTAGTGCAGCGAGACTGGGCAACCAGGAATTGACGGGGAGAGATCAAGACTGAAAATTTCTGTCCTTGTTCAATACTGGACATGACTTGATGAATTTGTTTCACCTTTTCTTCAATGAGTTGTCAGAGAGATTAAAACAACATAGTCTTTTAAATTCTTCACATCCATAGTTATATCTGAGTAATAGTCTATAGCAGCCCTGTTTTCAAGGATAGCTTTTCTGACCTGTCCTAATTCTTCCCTCATGGCATGAATGGCCTGAGAGGTTGTGTTTAAGGCTTTTGCCATGGAGCAGGCTATTCTGTTGACTTCTATATTTAGGGCAATAGTGTCATAACTGGTACAGTAAATAAAAAGAAAGCAGTATATTCAGCTGGACTAAATAAGTGTAGGTCACTATTACAACTGGGGTCAAGGGTGAGTTCCCTGCAGTGCCTAGTTGGAGACTCTTGAGGCATAAATACAGTTAGTCTTCCCAGTGAACAAGGTCCCCAGTACTGTCTTCCATTAATAAGGAACCATCCAGCAGGTAATTTAACATGCACACATTTGCATACCTTACAGAAGTAGTGGAGCTGCAGTTCAAGGTCATATTATCTGATATGTTAAAACATTAGTTACTACATTTAGTAAATGTTATGCATTTTTCTGCTGGTGTTATAGTAGAAACTTTTAAAGAGATTATCCTTATCCTTATCCTTAGCCTTATTCTTCCTGAGTTTCAGGTGAGGCTCTTTCTGTTTGTGTTGAGGGCTGACTTTCAATAGATTGCAGGAGGTAGTTGCCCTGCTAGTAAGAAACCCTGACATAGAGGTGGGTTGTATACAAATGTTTTAGCCTTAGGTTCCCCACAAACATGCTTTGTGTGGTGGGCAAGGGTCTGCCCTCTTTTTTGTGCGTGTGTCCCAGTTTTCCAGACAAGGTGCTTTTGCACTGGACCCTGGTCCTGATTTATGGCAGAGAACTTCATTGCTAGTCCTGGTATCACAATGGGAAGAGTACATTACATTAGGCTGACTATTTATTCCTGTCACTGTACAGTTAGCATTGGAGAAAGTCCCATGAGATGGGTCAGGACAGAGTAGGTAGCTCTAGTATCTAGAAAAATTCAGTTGTTTTTCCTTCCATGCATGTCAAGGGTAACCTCAGGCTCCACTGTTGTGATCTTGTTGGATTTCTCTAGGACCGGAGCTTGCAAGATGCCCTAGTCCTAATGATGCCAATCATGGTCGACTGAGATTGAGGCCCTCTAGGCCTACAACAAGGTTTTTATTGCCTAGGTCACCTTGAGATGTTCCTGTATTATGGCAGCTAAAATTTGCGCTTTTTTGTACTCTGCTTCCTTCTCTGCCCTGTCCAGTTATTGGACACCTTAAAGACCTCTGACACAAAAGCAGCCTGTAGGGTTTGTGTCCAGGCTCCAACTTTTGGAACTTCCTTTGAATACTGAGCACAGACCAAGTTATGAAATGCATAGTCAGGAGTGTGTGGGCCTCAGACTTTGGGCCAATGTTAGTGTATTCTCTGAAAGCCCCAGAAACTTATCAAGGCAACATAAAACACAGAAATTATTTTGATGAAGTATGGAGTCCCTGTTTTCTACTCAGAAAAGTTTTCCGTAACATCACTATCAGACCAATTAGTCGAGAAACATTAAAACACAATTTCTAATTTTGCATTAGCTTACTTTTGGCATTTAAATTTCCAATCTCATTTAGCGCAATCACATAAAATTTCCTCTCAGGATTTTTCTTCATAAACCTACTACTACTTTCCTCATTCCTTCAGTTTGCATCTTTTCACTCATTCAGAAATAACCAACTTTAGACAAAACATCTTTCCTTCAATTTCTCTCAAAATAAGTCTCTATACTTTATACCTTCTATTACCAAAAAAACATTTTCCTTTCCATCATAATTAGAATTCTTAACTGAACCATATTTAACATTATAACACAAATATAGATCAGAGGTCATGCACATACTCTTATTTCCCCATTATCAGTATTTGTAACTTCCCTGTAGTTTCCTCAGGGAGTGATGAAATAGATGGGGCCCAAAGAGAACTTGCTTCCCCCTCAGAGTCTAAGAGTGAAGGAGGAGAAAATTCCTGATTACCAAGAAACTCTGGGAAGGTGCTCCTATCATTGGGACAGCTAATAAGTCTGGTTTTTGGTGAAGGAGCACAGAAGCTGAACTTTTACGGGAACAGCAGTCCTGGCTTGCCCAGGCTTACCATTATATCAAGCACTCGATTAACTTGTTGGTCAATGTTTTCTGGTATATTAACTGATTCTTGAAGCATTAAAAGTCTGGGGGGTCTACATCTGACTTGTAATATTGCTCATTATTTAGTTCAATTATCCCATCTTAACAAGGGAGCTGGGAAGCTTTGGAACTAAAAAAACTCCTGCTGAAAGATCTGATCTTCAAACTGGCAGGTCAGTGGTGGAGTAAAATGGTTGACCTTGTCTTCCTTCCTCTTCTACTCCATATAACAATTGTAGTTCGTGAAGAGGGTTTTCTGAAAATGCAGGGAGAACAGAATAGGTTGCCTTTGTATCTAAAACAAAAAAAAACCCAAAAACCGAATTTTGTTTGCCCATTACATGTAGAGTTACCTGGGATTCCTCAGAGTGATGACCACATTCCTAGATAGGGGCAGCAAGGATGGTCCCAGGCCTCTTCAGTTACACAGTTCCCAGACCTGAGTTACTAAGGGGTTGGCTGGCCACCCTCCTCTCTGGGAATGTGGATAGTCAACTCTCCAACACACCAGGGATTAGTTCTTGTTTCTTTAACATGTATGGCAGGGGCTGAGGGGCTTTTATGTACAGTCCTTTGCCCAATGTCCTACTTTCTTGCATTTGAAGCAAGAACTTAATGTCTCCCTATTCCCCGGTCTCTTAAGGGACGCTTATTGGGTACCAAGGGCCTGGCCAATTGTGACAGCCATAATCCTGGCTTGTCATTTTTCTTTATTCTGTTATCTTTTCCTCTTCAAGATCTCAAGTGTTATAGAACATGAAGGCCATATGTAGTGTTGGTTTTGGTTAGTCTGTGGCCCCGTTTGCAGCTTTTGAAGCTTGCATCTGATATTAGGGGCGGACTGGCTTGCAAAATGCTGGCCTAACAAAGCTAACCCTGCAGGGTAAGTGGGGTCTACATTAGTATACCTCCTAAAGAATTCTTCCTTCCAGCTAAAAAGCTGTCTAGAGTCTCATCTTTTCTTGAGTAATGGTTCTAAACTTCTCATAATTCATGGCTTTGTATTCCTTTATTCCTTTTTTTGTTGTTGTTCCCTTCATGAGTGCCTCTGGAACTTTGGTGCATCTAGCCATTCCCTCTTTGTGTATTTAATTCCAATCGGGATCAACTAAAGGTAGTACCTTTGTTCCAGGGGCATGGACCTAGTTGGGTCCTAACAAAAGGCCTCATCTGCCTCCTGACAGGCCACTGTTAGAAGCCGCTGTTAGAATGTGGTCCTTTTCAATGATTGTACAGCAGGTGGCTAAAATAAATTGGATGTCTTTTGCTGGCTCTTCCTTGTTCTTTCCCAAGTTGATTAGGCCACTCAAACTCACGAAGAGTATGAAGTTTTCCTGAGGTCAACTGGACTCCATAATCCCCTGAGAAGCCTTTAAAAAATTTGGTTTAGAGGAACCTCCCTCCATATCTGCCTTAGGGTGTTTCCTAATGGAGGGGGAAGATAGACCTTAAAATTTCAAGAAAATAATTCAACAGAGGGCCCTATGTCAAAAGGGCTGTTTGAGACAGACAATTCTTAAACCGAATCTGTAATTAATTGATCCCCCCACTGTATATGCCACCCTGTGTTGGTAATACAAAGACAAACAAGGGTGGGTGCCTCCTCCAGAGAGGAGATCTCTCAGGTGCTCATCTGGCTGCATCCAGAAGGAGCTTAGGTGATGCTTTGCCGTAACAGACTCAACTTTGTAACTTACATTTGAGCACTAGTCCAATGTCGCCCTGGATTGTATGCTGTACACTACAAAGCCACAGATGAACCCACTTGGATTCCATAGCCTTTAGGGGACCTAAAGGGTGCCCAGCTGTGGAGCCACAAATTAGTACCTGATCAAGTCAAGTTGGTCAGGCTGTCCATTCAAGCACTCACTCACATACCAGGTTAAAACATTGCCTTCCTACTTTTGGAAGGCCCTGACCTATGTCTTTCCTCCCTGGAAAGACCCTGAATATCTTCTAACTGAAGACTAGGAAGTAGTCAAGCTCTTCTTTCATCCGGAGACAAGACCTGACTAGGGGGCTGTGTGCCGGGGCCTTACCTTATCCTGTGGCCGTTCCTGGTGAGTTGAACCATCCCTCCTTTGAGTGCAGTTGGGGGCTCGGCCATCCAGAGAGTCGGAGCGCTGGTCCAAAAGAGAACTCAGAATACCATCAGGTGGCATGCCTTCAAGTTTGTCTTGGAGCCCCTGTGCCTGGCCTGGCCAGACCACTGGTCCAGTGGCTCAAAGGGCCAGTGTGGCTGGACTCTCTCTGGGGCCTCCAGAAATGTTGCGGAAATATTGCAAAATAAGACCGACGAGAAATCAAGGACCACTCAGAGAGTTAGAGAAACCAGGTTTATTATGCTGTCGGTCCTAGAAGAGCTAGCACTCTGAAGATGTGGGTGCAGCGCTCAGTTCCAACATTGCTTATATAGAACTTATTTGGCATGGGCTGGTAGTTACAAAGAGTTACAAAGTGCAGGAGTTGGTAAGGGTTATAGTCAGTTACATTTATTGCTTAGACAGAGCAAGTCAAAGAGAGGATGAGTTATTAGTTACTTCTGAGTACAGCCTACACAACAAGCATATCTACAGAAGCAGAACAAAGAGCTGATTAGCTTTTTGAGTGAAATTCTTCAATTTCACAAGAAACTACTAGAAACAATAAACAAATATAGTCAAGTTTCTGGATACAAAATCAACGTTCAAAATCCATAGCATTCCTATACTCTATTAATGAAGTGTTAGAAAAGGAAGCAGAAAAATAATTCTTTTGCTATTTGTAACAAAAAAAATACCTAGAAATACAATTAACAAAATATGTCAAGGACCTATATGATGAAAACTGTAAGACCCTATTAAGAGAAATCAAAGAAGATACAAAGAAATGGAAAGATATTTTGTGTTCCTGGGTTGGAAGGATCAACATAGTTAAAATGACCATATTATCTAAGCATTATATAGGCGTAATGCAATCCCCATCAAAATCCCCTTGGCATTTTTTAAAGAAACAGAACCAAAAAAATCATCAGATTTGTATGTAAGCACAAAAGACCCTGAATTGCCAAAGCCATTCTGAGAAAAAAGAATGAGGCTGGAGGCATCACTCTGTCCAACCTCAAATTATGCTACAAAGTAACAGTAATCAAAATCACAGGGTATTGGTAGAAAAACAGACAGACGGATCAGTGGAACAGGAGTTGAGAGTCCAGAAGTAAACCCATATTTATATGGGCAAATAATTTTCTACAAAAAGTCAAAAACATATAATGGAGAAAAGAAAGTTTCTTCAATAAATTGGTGCTTGAGAAAACTGGAAAGACAACTGCAAAGAATGAAAAACTAGAGCATTAGCTTTCAACACACACCAAAATTAACTGAAAAATGGATTAAGGACCTGAATATAAGACAGGAACAATAAAAATGCATAGAAAAAACATAGGAACTAAACTCAAGGACCTTGGACTTAAAGAGGATTTTATGAATTTGACCTCAAAAGCAAGGAAGTAAAAGCAAAAATAAATGAATGGGACTACATCAAACTAAAAAGCTTCTGCTCAGCAAAAGAAATCATCAACAACTAAAGAGACAACATCCGAATGGGAAAATATATTTGCAAGCAACACCTCCAATAAGGGCCTAATATCCAAAATATACAAAGAACTCATACAAGCTCAATAACAACAACAAACAACAACAAACAAATATCCAATCAAAAAAATGGTAGAGGACCTAAAGACACTTCTCCCTAGAAGATATATAAAATGGCCAACAAATATTTGAAAAGATGCTCAACATCGCTAGCTATTAGGAAATGCAAATCAAAACCACAATGAGATACCATTACACCTGTTAGAATTGCAGTGATCAGACAGGAAATTATAACAAAGTGTTGGAGAGGACACAGAGTAAAAGAAACCCTCATATGCGCTGGTGGGACTGAAAAATTTGGTATAGCCACTATGGAAAAACAGTATGGAGGTTCCTCACCAAAACTAAGAATTGGTCTACATATGATACAGCAATCCCTCTACTAGGTATTTACCCCAAAGTTTGATAACCCATATCCAAAAAAGATATTTGCACACTGATGTTCGCATAGCCAGCATTATTCAAAGTTGGCCAGGACATGAAAGCAACTGAAGTAGTGTCCTACAATAGATGATTGGATATAGCAGTGGAATCATTACTCTGCCATAAGAAAAAGATGAAGTACTTCCATTTGTGACAACATGGAGGACCTTGAGATAATCATGCTCAGTGAAATAAGCCCCACAGAAAAAAAACATGAAAATCACATGGTATCACTTATATCGTTGGAGGAAGATATAAACCTAAAATTATCAAAATAACAAAACAAACAAACAAAGTCTCATGGCATGGACTATATACTAGTGGTTACTAGAGGGTAAAGAGATTAGAGAAGGGGAAAAGTAGACAGGGTAAAGGGGTCAAGTATGTTTTGACAGAAAGAAATCTAACTATGGAAAGTGAACACACAGTGTAAATATATAGTGCCATTACTGTTAAAAGTGTACAGATGAAACTTATTGAATTTTGTTAACCAACATCACCATAAGCAAATAAATAAATAAATACATAAACAAACAAACAAACAAACAAATAAATTTATGAAAAGAAAAAAAGAAACAAGCTTGCCAAGTAAACACAAGCCTGAGTTACTGGCCTTCCCCAAAATGATTTTTTTTTCTGTGCACATCTTAAACTGAAACTCCAATATTTTCGCTGAAAAAAAAGCCATGGACTAAGTGCAGCTAAATGTTGCCAGACATAAAGATGACCAGTTCCCAGGCCTTAGGTGAGATAGGTCACCTTGGGTTAGTCCATCCAGTCTCTCCAAATCTCTTCAGCGCGCTAGCTTTAACATGTGTGGAGAGTCTCTTAAACGCCTTTGTAATTTGAATAATTATTTTAGGTCTTTAATCCTATACATTGAATATGCTTTGGGTCACTAGCTAATGGTCTCATAATGTTTAGCAAATCAGTTTTTATTGTACTGATTGATCTATGAAATGCCTAACCAAATAGTTTTAAAAAAAAAAAAAACCAGCAAGTAGCCTTGAAATTAAGTAGTAAGTTTTATCACTTTATGGCATTAGGGGGAAAAAGTCATTTGGGCTTGGCATCTGTATAAACAGAACCAAAAACATTTTTGATCTTAAAGAAAGAAAGAATAAAGACTTTGAAGATGACCAAGCTTTTTTTTTTTTACAAAAATAAAAGTTAAATCATAGTTAAGATAGTTACCATTATTCCTAACTCCCCTTAGAGTGTATGCCTCCTAAATTTACTATTCTATTGGCTAGATGCTGGAACTGATTGATGGTGTGGAGGCTTTTTGTAGAGGGAATTACTGGCTTGTTGAAAACATAGCTATTAACCTTGAGCATTGTCAAATAACTTACTAATTAATAATAAGCACCTTTAAACTCTCAGTGATTAAACTTTATTGCCCCAAGTTTGCTCCCACAGGCTTTCCTACTTACTTAAAAACAAAATAGCAGAATAAGATTGTAACACTGTTAACATTTCATAATGTCTTTTGGTTCCGTTGATATAAAAAAAAAATTCTTTATTGCCCTTAAAAAAGTGTTGGTTGCACAGTGCAGAACAATTCCTAAGACATCTAAATATTTAAGTGAGGCCTCTGGGTTAAATTTTCTTTAGAGAAAGCGGTCTCCTTGCTTATATAACTAAAACAAAAACAAAAACAAAAACAAACAAAAAACACAAAAACAAAACAAAACAAACAAACAAAAAAACAATAGACTAAGAGCCAGGGGACTAGATTTTACATTCAATTCAATATGAACAGAATGTCTATAGGAGTCACTGAATTGTTTGGTTCTCAATTTCTTCAGATAAAATGGAGGACATTTGTTTAAAAAATCCTTAATGTCTTTTCACTATTAATAATTCTCTGAGTCTATAATAAGCTAATAGGCACAATTTAGAGAAATCATTTTATTTGGATAACAGAATGATGAAGTTAAGTGTGGCTGGATATCAGCTCGTCTGGTTGCATTTGGATATTAGGTAGTTTCAAAAAACATAAACCGAAATATATCCCTAAAAAGTTACAGCATAGAAACTCTAGCAACATAGCAACAATGCAACTTTGAGTTTTTCAGAGGCTCTTACAGAATTTCTAATATTAGTTATTCTTTTATAAGTTTGGGATTTATAGGTCTAGAGCTTTTGAGGCAATTTTTGAAATTAAAATTATTGGAGTGGCATAGGGTTAATAAAAAATCAAAGAAGTTTCAAGTGTACGATTCAACAATGTGACAGTATATATGTATGTGTATATATAGCATTGTGTGTTCAACAACCAAAGTAGATTTCCTCCATTACCAAATATTTGACCCTTTCTTCTGTAGCTGCTATTCTTGCCATTTAGGAAGGGCTACCAGGCAGATATTGGTGTCAGAGGAGAAGTTCATGGCTGGGGAAAAAGAAAAATGCATCACAGATTATATTTATACTGTTTCACCCAACGACCTTTCTTCTATAATTGGTAAACATTTTACATAACAAAAAATAGCATTTATTACTCATCATATTGATAAGAATGTTACTAATTACCATATTGATGAGAGTAACAGATTTTTCTAAAATATAATTCTAAGCTACAGGCAAAATACTTAGAAAACCCTATTTGGTGTGGAAGGATACGCCTAAAATAGGACCTGCACCTGGTGACAATGTAAAAACAAGTGTTAAATTGCTCTGAATGAAACAATCAGAAGTACTGTCTGTACATATACTATTTAGAGGAAAGAGTGAACAGTCTAGAGAAAGCAGAGGAAGTAGAGGGAACAGAAAACAAGGCGGGAAGCTGAAGCCTCAGCTATTTGAAATAGCCAAGGAACTCTTTCAGAAAAGGGTTATTCATTACTTAATTTTAAATTCCTTGCATTGCTGAAATGAGATACACTTTTCCCCTACAATTTTTCAGGAAAATTTTACTACAAAGACCCTATATGAGTGTTGTCTGCATGGAATCAAGGAAAATGAACACAGATTCAAATCTGAAACAAAAATCTAGACAAAACCAAGAAAGTGGAGGCAGATAAAACAAGAAGCACTGTCATTTTTTTTTCTACCTAAGTATCCCTCTCAAATTCTGGTAGCCTAACCCCTCCTTCACTTGGTAAATTGTTTTTCCTCAATTTCTTGTGTTACTTTTGATTTAGACATGTTATCCCATGTGACTCAGGCCATATCAGCCACAATTTCCTTTTCCTCTCCTACACTTCTGGTCAAAGGTATGGTCTACATATAATCAGTGAGAGACCTTTCCTTTAATTAAGAAATCTCAGATTTTTCTCAAAAGAGATGATGTCAGAAACATGGTGGAGTGAGAGATGGCCCCAGATCTCCCTTGAAACAAGAATAAACAGAACATCTAAAACAAACAAAAAAAACACCCAACCTGCACGCCAGCATGTTTTGAGCATGGGGTCTGTGAATAAGAGCTACTACAGGTCAAAACCATGTGAGATGGGCAATAGAATGGAGAAACAAAGAAGCCGCTTCTCACAGCTGGATCTCCCTGTAGGAGGAGGGGAGAGGGAGAAGGTTCAGTGGGATTCCTGAACGCCACTGCCTGAGAGAGTTGTGAGCTCCATGCAGTGGCAGTGACCAGGTATCAGGGCAGAAAGCAGACAAATGGGACTGGCAGAGAAGCAATGGTGAATTATTACTAGACACAGTTGTAAAACGTGCATCTGAGCTGTAGCCCCCAACTCCCAACCCTTGAGGGTCCCTCCTCCCATATCTTCCAAGATAGAGCCACAAAGCCCCAGGGGAAATATGAGCATGCCCTTACCAAACTATTGCTAACACTGACAGAGACTGAGACTGGGAGAGAGCATGGACTGAATATTTATAAGAAAAAAAAAGGTGAT
Source organism: Eonycteris spelaea (assembly GCA_003508835.1). NCBI lineage: Eukaryota > Metazoa > Chordata > Mammalia > Chiroptera > Pteropodidae > Eonycteris > Eonycteris spelaea. The sequence continues at coordinate 60,040 of PUFA01000835.1, forward strand.
ATTAAGACTTTATATAAGCAAGGATCCAAGAGGCTTAGACTCTAACCTACTGGAAACAAAAAGAAAAATGCCTTCTTAGGGATAAGCTAAAGAGAGACCTTTATATAATAAATCTTTTTTTTTTTCTGGAAAAAAAAAGCAGAATACATTTCCATTAATGTCCAGGAAGAGAAATAGTTCATTAAATACAGTGAACAACCAAGGAGACAGGTAGTTCAGAAAGAAAGAGAAAAAATCTCCAGAAAATAAGCTTGAAACATAGAAATATGCAACTCAAATGACAGAGAATTCAGGGTGGTACTTCTGAAAAAAACCAATGAAATCCAAAATAATTCATATCGACAATTACAGAAATTGAAAAGACAACTAGATCAGAAGAATCAGTCTTTTAGCAAGGGGATTGGAACCCTCAAAAAGAACCAAATATACTTCTGGAGATGAGGAGCACACTAAAAGAGATGAAATGAAATTGCAAGCTTGGAAATAGAGTTGACACAAATGGAGGAAAGGATCAGTGATATCGAAGACATAAATCTAGAAATATCACAAGGAAGAAGAGAAAAAATGAAGAATGAAAAATAATGAAAGAGAAATATAAGAACTAGCTGATACCATCAGGAGAGGAAACATAAGAATAATGGGCATTATCAAAGGCGAGGCAAACGAGCAGGGACTAGGGAGCATTTTCAGACAAATAGCTGATGAGAATTTTCCCAAATCTAAGGAATGAGCTGGAGCTTGAAATTCAAAAAGTCAACAGAACACTCAATTATCTTAACCCAAAAAGGCCTTCACAAGACACACTATATATTTCAGTTATCAAAAATCATTGACGAAGATAAAATTCTCAGGGAAGCAAGGAGAAGAAAATGGTAACTTATAAAGGAAAATCCCTTAGATTATCTTTGGACTTCTCAGCACAAACCTTACAAGCCAGAAAGGAGTGGAATAAATATTCAAACTATTAAATGAAGGAACTACCAGTCAAGGATAATGTATCCAGCAAAGCTCTCCTTTAGATGAAGGACAATTAAAGACCTTTCCAGACACAAAAATGAGGGGATCACTACGAGGCCTGCATTACAGGAAATACTGAAAGGATTCAGGTCACCTAAAACAAATAAGAAACAGATACATAACTATGAGTAGGTGACTAGTAGGCAGATAGAAGCAGAGTAGTGAAATATTTATTAAGAACAGGACATTATAAGCTTAAACAATAAGAAGAGATTTGCTATAGCAAGACAGTTATGAACGTTCAGCATACATATGGAGATATTGAGACAATGACTAAAAGGAGGAGGATTCAAAGATCAAAATGCAGAGGGGAATGGAGATAAGGCATGCACAGAAGAAAATGGACAACTGTATGTGTGTTGTGTGTGTGTGTGTGTGTGTGTGTGTGTGTGTAACCATCCTTTACACACAAAATCCAGCAAAAAAAATAAAAAATAAACAGAAACACAAGGACAAGGAAGCAATAGAAAACACCAAGCTAGCAGAAAACAAAAGATAAAATGGCCACGGGAACACCTCATATTTTAATATAATCACCCTAAATGTCAATGGACTTAACTCACCAATTAAAAAGGCACAGAGTTTCAGCATGGGTCAAAAAACAATACCCAGCCATAATGCTGCCTCCAGGAGACACATCTCAGGTCTAAAGACAAATATAGATCAAAAGTAAAAGGGTGAAAAATGATATTTCAAGCAAATGGCATCAGAAAAAAAAAAAAAAAAGCGGGAGTAGCAGTACTAATATCGGACAAAGTAGGACTTCAAAATAAAAATGGTAAAGAAAGATACTGAGGGACAATTCATGATGATAAAGTGTACTATACACCAAGAAGACCATAACACTTATTAATATCTATGCTCTCATTCAGGGAGCCCTAAAATATACAAAGCAATTACTACGCGAACTAAAGGGAAAAACAGAGATCTAAACATTATCATGTAGGGGACCTAAACACCCCACAGTCAGATAATGGACAGATCACCCAAACAGAAAATCAATATAGAATTAAAATACTTAAATGACACTTTATGACCAACTGAACATAATTGATACTTACAGAGCTTTTCATCTTAAAACAGCTGCTTATACATTCGTCAGATATGTGGGTGGGCAGTTTGGGTGTTTTTTGTTGAGTTTTAGATGTTCAGCTTAATGTTGTTTCAAGGGGAGATATCTGGGGACACTTCATCATGTTTCTCCATTTTAACTGTTTTTAACTGATAAGTCAGTGGAATTTAGTATACTCACACTATTGTGCAACCATCATCACATCCATTTTAAGAACTTTTTACCTTCCCAAACTAAAACTCCATGCCCATTTAAACAATAACTCTCCATCATTCCTTAACCAGGCCCTTGTAACCACTAGTCTACATTCTGTCTTTATTAATTTTACTGGTCTAGGTACCATATGTGGACAAAAATGGGGTTCTACCGAAAATAACTTCACAGGGTGATCTGATCATAAATTCCTAGCTGGGTAGGAAATGGTGGACACTCATGCCTGAGACACATAACTTTTTTAGTAAAATGTTTATCTAAGTAAAACCTGTCCATTGTTTCTGTGCATCTGGATTAACACATCTTTGAAATGTCTCTTTTCAGACATCCCCTGAAACAAAATCACCCTCAAGAGAGCACATAATCTTGTTAACTATCCTGTAATCTAATCCCTGGCTTGCTTTCTCCCCCTTTCATGTAATCTTCCTTACTCTCCTTCCTTAATTCCAAGTGCACAAGAAGTAGCTGCAAACTAGGTGTATTCTCTTTTTAGATTAAATACATTTTTATAAAATTATTTACAGATTTGGATGTTCTTGTATCAGCACTCATGTAAGTTAAATTAGATAATAGTTGCCTCTTATATCTGGCTTATTTCACTTAAGAAGATGTTCTTAAGATTCATCTATGTTGAATTTAATTTTTTTATTGTGGTAAATATACATAGCATAAAATTAACCATTTTAACTATTTTCAAGCATGCAGTTCAGAGACATTAAGTACACTCACATTGTTGTGAAACTATCAATGCCACAATCGTCATAAATTTCTCATCTTCCCAGACACTCCATACCTATTAAAAAATACCTCCCCCATTTCCACTAACCTCTGTCCTGGAAAGAACCATTATACTTTCTGTTTCAATGCATTCGACTATTCTAGGTATCTAATCATAAGAGCAAACATAGGATGCTTTCCTTTTTATGACTAGCTTATTTTACTTTGCATAATGTCTTCAAGGTTCATCCATACTATAGCATGTATTATAATTTATTTTCTTTAAAGGCAAAATAATATTCCATTGTATGCATAACCACTTTTTATTTATCCATTTACCTACTTGTACTTTTTGGTTATTGTGAATAGTGCTGCCATGGACATGGGTATAAAACTATACTGTCTGAGGAGGAGGTGGAGGAAGATGGTGAACTAGTTAAATCATTGTTGGTCTCCTCCCAGGTCTGCATCGAAATTACAACCAAATTATAAAATAATCAACGTGGATAATCAATGGAAGTCCATCTGATGGTAACACCTACATCTGAAAATATAAAGGAGCCACATCAAAGCCAGTAGGAGGGACAAAGTCATGAATTGGGCTAGACCCGCACCCGTGGGTGGTAGAGGAACACCGGTAGGGAGAGCAAGGATGTGGAGGCTCTCTTGAAGGAGAGGGGAGTCCTGGTCTCATTTGAAGGCTCCCTAGCCCAAAGTCCTAGCCCAGGGAGGAAGAAACTCCTATAACTCTGACCGTAAAAACCAGCGAGGATTCTGGCCATATGGGTGAGAATGAAACCCTAGACACTCCTTTGAAGGACCAGCACATAGGCTTTCAGACCTGCGGACACACCCAGGATACCAGAGGTGGGTCAGAGGCTCACGTGGGATTCATTCTGAGAAAACTGCATCACCTGGAGCCAGAATGAGGGCTGGAAGGGCAGTCACCATTGTACCTTAGTCTGGCCTCTCTGCCTGGCAATCTACAGACTGAACCAACTTGCCAATGCAGACCACTCCCACAGAGCCAGTAGGAAGCTCTGGCCAGAGGGCATCAGCCAGCCCCATCCAATCTGTAGATTGCCCAGGGCTTTTATTGCTGGATAGCTGACAAGCCCTGTTCCAATTCAGGGCTTAGCATTCACAGCTGGCAGCCAGCGCTGTGAGCCACATTTCCATTTGCAGCTGGCAGCCAGCACTGTGAGCCCCATTTCCGAGATAGGATCGGGCAAATCACTGCTGCTAACATGAACGTGGGTGGATATCGAGGATGTGCGGGCCAGTTCCAGACAACAGCTGGTTGTGCTGTGATCTGGGACTTCTACGGGAACGTGCAAATGGTTACCAAATTGCTGCAAGACTGAGGCTATATTGACCTGACTGCCGCTGTCTCTCTGAGACCCTGCCCCACCCTACCCACAAATTGCCGCACTACCAAGGCAGCCCATTGAAAGTGAACTGCCACAGCCCTACCCCTCCCATGCCCTGATCTCCCAATTCACCTAGGCAACAAACGTTGGCTAGCACCAGGCAGGCACTGTACGAAAATCAGCAGCAGGCAGACCTCTGCTGCCTGCAAGAGTTGCAATATTGTGTCTGGGGAGCTCAGGGGTCTGTGAGAACCACCCCAGACAGCAGCTGGTCTCACTGTGATCTGTGAAAATGCTGGGAACACCAAAGCACAGAAGTTGGAGCAAAACTGAGGTTGTATTGGCCTGACAGTCCTTATCTCCCTGAGATCCCACTTCATCCAAGTAACAAAGTGCCGGCAATCCATTGACAGGCAGCCTACCATGCCCTGTTTGGCTCTGGGGTTGTGCAATCAGAACAGGCAACAGATCTTGGTTAGCGCAGTGAGCATATTTTGATGAAAACAGTTGTGCTGCCTGGACGAGGTGCAATATCTTTTGAGGGATTGCAGGGGTGTGTATTGGACTGACAGCCTATGACTCCCTGAGCTCCTGCCTCATCCAATACACAAAGTGCCCACTGCACATTGATATGCAGATGCCCCTGCCCTAGAGAAACACATTCAGGACCAAAGTGGGCAGAAGCTGACCTTCCTATGAGTGGAAACTTGTACAGGGAGCCACAGAGACAGTGTTGGCATGTAAACTGATACTGTAGTGGCAGGGGGAAATTTATTCAATAGACCCAGGAGACTCCAAGGTCACTGCACCACACAGTACACACACCACTCAGAGGATCATCCAGGTTCAAAGACTTACAGGCAACTGATAGGCAGTGTCAGGCCTTCAGGAACACTGGTACCTGTGATAATCTACCACAGGTCAGTGATAGAGGGATAACTGACCACTGCCTATGGCGTTGTCTCTCCCACTTACCTATAGATCCAGCATAGGCAACAACCATCTGCGGATCGCTTTGTAGCTCCCACTGTGTATTCCTAAGCAATCAAAAGCAGTTGCTGACCTTGACCTATGGGGAAGCCCCTCATAAGGGGCCACAAAACCAACACATGGAGGCTGGCACCAAACTACAATGAAGCAATTCCTGACTAGTCCATTAGCGGTACACCACAAATGGTAGTTGCAACATTACACATGTCTGATAGGGCAAATCGCACTCATGAGGGTCAGCCCCCATTACAACACTCTTACCCTGTAAGGTGTAGCCAATTACCACAATTAGTCAGCCTGAGTGTTAATCCATCCACTGATATATTAACAACAATAAAAAGGACTTGGCAACAACAGAAGATCACACATAACCCACCACACGTCCAGAGTCCCTGGATAGGGAGTCAGGGAGCAGTGCACCACTGGACCACCACAGGACACCTTCCACGTTAGGCAGTCTGGCCAAGTCTGAGAGACAAACAAATATTCCTGACACATAGAAACTACGCAGAGAGGCTAATAAATAAAACAAAGAAACAGTGTCACAAATGAAACAACAGGAGAAAACTCAAAAAAAAAAATAAGCTAAAGAAAATGGAGGCAAGCAACCTACCAGAGACAGAGTTCAAAATAATGGTTTAAGATGCTCAATGAAATTATGGGGAGAATGGAATGAGCACAATGAGAACCTCAATAGAGAGATAGTAAGCATAAAAAAAGAACATAAAGCCATAAAAAAAAAAACTAGATGCATGAAGACTATAATAACTGAAATAAAGAATGCACTAGGAGGATTCAATAGTTAGAATTATACGAAACAGAAGATTAAATCAGCACAATTGGAAGACAGCTAGGGTAACAAATACACCCAATCAGAACACCTAAAAGATAAAGAATTAAAAAAAAAAATTAGGATCGTGTAAGAGACATCAGTGACAATATGAAGCATAAAACTATCCAGATCATAGGAGTAACCTGAAAGAGGAGAAGGGGCAAGGAATTGAGAATCTATTTGAAGACATAATATCAGAAAACTTCCCTAACCTGCAAAGGAATTAGACATACCAGTTCAGGAAACACAAAGAGTCTCAGACAAGAGGAATTCAAACAGCCCTACACCAAGACACATCATAATTAAAATGCCAAAGGTCAAAAATAAAGACAGAATTTTAAAAGCAGCAAGAGAAAGGCAGCTAGTTATTACAAGGGTAACCCCATAAGAAAGTCTGCTGATTTTTTAATGGAAACTTTGCAGGCCAGAAGTGAATGGCAAAGAAATATTTCAAAGTTATGAAAAACGAGAATCTACAACCACAAATATTCTACCCAAGAAGGCTTTTTGATTAAAAAGGAAGATATAGATTAAAGAGCATCCCAGATAGGAAAAAAACTTAAGGAATTCATTACCAATAAGCCAGTATTATAAGAAATATTAAGGATTTTTGTAAAAGGAGAGAGGTAAAAAGAAAATAGAAATAACAAATATGAATAATAAATGGCAGCAACGATGTCCTATCAGTAATCACTTTAAATGTAAGTGGATTAAATGCTCCAATCAAAAGACATAGATAACTTAAATCAATAAGAAACAAGACTCATGTGTATGCTGCCTACATCAGACCCACTTCAGATCAAATGACACTCACAGACTAAAATAAAGGGTGGAAAAAGATTTTTCACGCTAATTGGAAATGAGTAAAAAATGCTGGGGTAGCAGTGCTTATATCAGATAAAATAGACTTTAAAACAAAAACTACAATAAGAAACAAAAATGAGCATTACATAATAATAAAGGAATCGATAAATCAAGAGGACATAACTCCAGTAAACAATATACACCCAACATAGAACACCCACATACATAAAGCAGTTATTGACTGACATAAAAGGAGAAATCAACAGTAATAAACTCATAGTAGGAGACTTTAACACCCCATTGACACCAGTGGACAGATCTTTCAGGAAAGAATTCAAAAAGGAAACAATGGGCCTAAAAGAAATACTAGACCAGATCACTTTAAGAGATATTTTCAGAGCATTTTACTCCAAAGCAGCAAAAATATACATTCTTTTCAAGTGCACAGTGAACATTTTCTAGGATAGACTACATGTTAGGACACAAAGAAAATCTCAATAAATTTAAGAAGACTGAAATCATAAATCATATCAACCATCTTCTCTGATCACAATTGTATAAACTAGAATCAACTACTAGAAAAAAAAAACTTGAAAATACGCAAACACATAGAAGCTAAATAACACGCTACTAAACAATGAATGGGTTATTAGTGAGAGCAAAGAAGAAATCAAAAGATACCTAGAAACAAATGAAAATGAAAATACAGTGATTCAAAATTTATGGAAACACAGCAAAAGCAGTCAGAAAGTGAAATTCATAGCAATACAGCCTACCTCAAGAAACAAGAAAAGCTCAAATAAACAATCTAACCTTTGCACTTAAAGGAACTAGAAAAAGAACAGCAAACAAAGCCCAAAGTGAGTAGAAGGAAGGAAATAATAAAGGTCAGAGCAGAAATAAATGAAATAGAGTCTAGAAAAACAAAGCAAAGGATTAATGAAACTGAGAAATTGGTTCATTGAAAGGATAAACAAAATGACATACTCTTAGCCAGATTCATCAAGAAAAAGAGAGAGGACTCAAATAAATAAAATCAGAAATGAAAGAGGAAAAATCCACAACGAATTCCACAGACACAATGGATCATAGGGAAATACTATGAGCAATTATATGCAAACAAATTGGACATCTGGAAGAAATGGATACATTCCTAGAAACATACAATCTCCCAAGAATGAAGTCAAGAAGAAACAAAAAAATCTGAACCAACCGATTACCACCAATGAATAGACTAAGTAATCAAAAGCTCCCAAAAATCAAAAGTCCTGGACCAGATGTCTTCATAGGTGAATTTTATGAAATATTCAAAGTAGAATTATCAACCTATTCTTCCCAAAGTATTCCAAAAAAAAAAAATTAGAAGAGGGAAGGCTCCCTAACTCCTTTTATGAGTCCACAATTACCTTGATTCCAACCAAAACTACAAAAAAAAAAAAAAAAAAAGAAAACTAAAGGTCGATATCTCTTATGAACATTGATGCAAAAATACTGAACAAATATTAGCAAAACTGAATTCTGCTGAATTAAAAAATATCATACACCATATTCAAGTTGGATTTATTCCTGGGATGAAAGTAAGTTTCAATATCTTACAAATCAAATAATGTGTGATATACCACTTACAAAATCAAAAGATAAAAACATATGATCATATCAATAGATGCAGAAAAAGCATTGACAAAAAACCAGCATCCATTTATGATAAAAACTCTCAGCAAAGTGGAATAGAAGGAACATACCTAAACATAATAAAGGCATATATGACAAACCTACAGCTAGCTCATACTCAATGGGGAAAGGCTAAAAGCATTTTTCCTTAAGATAGGGAACAAGATAACAAATGCCCACTTTACCATTCCTCTTAAACATTGTATTGGAAGTCTTAGCCACAGCAATAAGACAAGAAAGAGAAATAAAAACATCGAATTGGAAAGGAAGAAGTAAAACTCTGTTATTGCCTAGGACATGATGATATTATATAGGAGAATCCTAAAGATTCCACCAAAAAAAACTGTTAGAACTGATCAATGAATTCAATAAAGTAGCAGTTACAAAATAAATATTCAAAGTTTGTGGAATTTTTATACACCAAAGATGAACTTTCCAAAAGAGAAATTTAAGAGACAAGTCCCATTTATAATTGCATTGAAAACTATAAAGTACCTGGGACTCAAATTATGCAAGGAGGTAAAAGGACCTGTTTCAGAAAATCATATCGTTTCAAAAAAAAATGAAGAAGATAAAAATGATTGGAAGCAATACCATGCTCATGGATAGATGAATCCACATCATTAAAATGGCCATAGTACCCAAGCAATCTATAGATTCAATGGCAATCCCCCATCAAAATACCAATGGCATTTTTCAGAGAGCTAGAACAAATAATCCTAAAATTTTATATGAAGTCATAAGAAACCTCAAATAACCATGATGATCTTGAGAAATAAGAATGGAGTTGGAGGTATCACACTGTTTGATATCAAACTATACTACAAGGCTACAGTAATCAAAACAGCATGATGGTACTAGTATAAAATAATACATTGATTAATGAAAAGAATAGAGATTCCCAGAAATAAAATCCATGCCTATACACTCCTCAGTTATGACAAAGGAAGCAAGAATATACAATTGAATAAAGACAGCCTCTTCAATAAATGGATGTTGGGGAAAATTGGACAGATACATGCAACAAAAAAAGAAAACTGAAACCACCTTCTTACACCGTATAACAAGAATAACTCAAAAGGATTAAAGATTTAAATGTAAGACACAAAACCATAAAACTTCTAAAGAAAAACATAGGCAGTAATTCTCTGATATTACTAACAGTGATTTCTTTTCGGATATATTTTCCCAGGCAAGGGAAAACAAAAGAAAAATAAACAGATGGGACTAGCATCAAACTAAAAGTTTTTGTACAGCCAAAGGAAAACATCAAAAAAAAAAGACAACTGATGTATTGGGAGAAGATATTTACTAATGATATATCTGATTAGGGGTTAATATCGAAAATATATAAAGAAGTCATAGAACTCAACAGGAAAAAACAAACAATCTAAGTAAAAAGTGGGCAGAAGACCTGAACAGATACTTCTCCAAAGAGGAAATACAGATGGCTACAGAGACATATGAAAAGATGCTGAAGGTTACTAATCATCAGAGAAATGCAAATTAAAAGCACAATGAGATATCATCTCATTCCTTATAGGATGTCTATTCTCAAAAATTTTTTTAAAAAAGACAAGTGTTGTGAAAGATGTGAAAAAGGAAACCCTCGTACATTGTTGGTAGGATTGCAAATTGGTAAAGCCACTATAGAAAACAGTATAAATGTTTTTTTTCCCCAAAAATTAAAATAAAGATACCCTTTGACCCAGGAGTTGCACTTCTGGTATTTATCCAAAGAAAATCAAAACAATAATTCAAAATTTATTACAGTACAATTTTGCAATAGCCACAATATGGAGGTAACTAAATGCCCATCAACAGATGATTAGATTAGGAAAAGAAATCATGTTCATATATACAATGGAATATTACCCAACCATTAAAAAATGAAATCCTACCATTTTTAATAACATGGATGAACCAGAGGTTATTATGCTGAGTGAAATAAGTCAGATAGAGAAAGATAAATACCAATATGATTTCACTTATATTTAGAACGTAAGGAACAGAAAGAACAAACTAATCAAAACAGACTCACAAATATAGTCAGCATTTGGTGTTAGACAGAGGGAGGTCAGTTGGGGGGCTGGAAGAATGGAATGACAGATTAAAGAGATACCAATTAGTTTGCTTAGATGGTCACAGGGATGGGGAGCATGACATGTAGAATGCAGTTAGCATTAGTCTGTTGGCTAGGTTGAGGGCCAGGGAGGGAGGGAGCAATTGCAGGGAAACATTTTATGAAAACTATATAGACATCTAACCAATGTACTCTATATTTGAACTATTTTTTAAAAAAAAAGTCCAAGGGTCTGGTTTCAATTCTTCTTGGGTATATATCCAAAGAGAAGTTGTGAGATTTGTTAGATCATATGGTAATTCTGTTAAAATTTTTGAGGAACTGCCTTTATGTTTTTCACAAGCAGTTGCACCATTTTTACATTTCCACCAGCATTGCAGAAGGGTCCAATTTCTCCTCTTCTCACCAATACTTGTTACTTCCTGTCTTGTTCTGATTTTAATAATAGCCATTTAAATGGGTGTGAGCTAGTATTTGGAATCTTGTGGTTCTGATTTGTATTTTCCCTTATCTTTAGAGATGTTGAGCATATTTTTCATGTGCTTATTGGTCATTTGTATATCCTCTTTATATAATTGTCTATCAAGTTCCTTGCCCATTTTAAAATTAGCATTATTTTTTTTAGTTGCAGGAATTCTTTATATATCCTAAGATATTAATTCCGTTTTCTTTCTATTTTTCTTCTATTTTATAATTTTAGCTTCTATATTAGTGTCTTTGACCCAATTTCAATTCATTTTCGTATATGGTCTAAGGTAAAGGTCAAAACTTCAATCTTTTGCATGTGGATATTATTTCCATACTATAAACTATCCTTTCCTCATTGAACAGTCTTGGCTCCCTTATTGAAAATTATTTCACTATATATGTGAAGATTATGTCTAGAGTCTCTATTTTGTTTAATCGATATATAATGTCTGTCTTTATATCAGTACATGCTGTTTTTCTTACTGTGTTTCTGTAATAAATTTTGGAGTAGTAAGTGTGAGACTTCCAATTTGGTTGTTTTTTCAGGATTATTTTGGTTATTTGGGATGCTTTGAAATTCCTATGAACTTTAGGTTGGATTTTTCTATTTATACAAAAAAAAGTAACATTGAAAGAAAAGAAATCATATGAATTTGTAGTTTGCATTGTGTAGAATTACATCTTAACATATTAAGACCTTTATCCCACAAATGTGGGAATGCTTCCTTTTTTTATTTATGTCTTCTTTAATTTCCTCCAGAATATTTTAGTTTCCAGTGTACACATTTTTTACCCTCCTTAGTTAAATGTAGTCTTAAGTATTTTATTCCTTTTTGATGCTATTACAAATAAAGTTGTTTTCTGAATTTTCTTTCAGATTGTTTATTGTTAATGCATAGGACCACAATTAAATTTGTATTCTCTGTGTCAATTTTGGATCATGAAATTTCTAAAATTGTTCATTAGGTTTTGACAGTTTTGTGTAGAATATTTATGATTTCTACCTATAAGATTTATCATGCAGACAGTGAATTTAATTCTTTTTTTTTGCAAAAAATTGAATTCCTTTTTATTTCCTCTTCTTGCCTAATTGTTGTTGATAAAGACTTCAAGTATTCTGTTGAAGAAATTGGCAAAAAAGACATCCTTCTACTGTTTCTGGATCTTAGGAGAAAGTTTTTCAGCAGCAGTGGTGGTTTTCTTATATGGTTTTTATTATTTTGAATAAGTTTTTCTTCTATTCCTAGTTTGTTAAATGTTTTTATCATGGAAAGGTGTTGTAATATTATTAAATGCTTTTTCTGCATCATTAAGATGGTTATGTATTTTTATTGATTCTGTTCATGTTACATTGACTGACTGTCATTGTTGGACCCTTTTTGCAATCCAGCAATATATCTCTCTTGTCTTGCTGTATAATTCTTTTAATATGCTTCTGAAATCAGTTTTTAGAACTTTTTTTGAGATTTTTTGCATCGATATTTATAAGGGATATTAGTCCTGTTTTTTTGTGTCTCTCTCTCTTGAGTATTGGTATTAATATAATGTTAGCCTCAGAGAATGAGAAGAGGAAGTCCTTTCAACCTCTTCAATTGTTTAGAAAAGTTTAAAAGCATTGGTGTTAGGGTATTCTTTAAACTTTTGGTAGAATTTACTAATGAATCCATCTGGTCCAGGGCATTACTTTTGGGGGAGGTTTTGATTACCGATCAATCTTCTTACTAATATAGGTATATTCAAATTTTCTATTTTTATCATAATTCAATCTTGGTAGGTTATGTGTTTCTATGATTGTCCAATTTATTAAATTTGTTTTGTTTGTTTCTTAAAATCATTGTTTTCATTGTACTTCAAATTAATCATAATTTACTTCTGTAGAACCAGTAAGTAAGGTCCCCTTTTAATTTTTTATTTTTAGTAACTTGAGTTTATCTTTCAACTCAGTGAAACCAGAATGTGAAAGCTAAAGCATTATTATAAATGTCTTGCTAAACACTGAGGAGAGCTTCCAACACAGAAACCGATCTGTAAAGACATGATTTTTTTTTTTCTTTTCTTGCCTTGCTTTGTTTTGCTTTTTCCTTCCCTCCCTCCTTTCTTCCTTTCTCAAGGAATTTAAGGAAATCTTTCAAACCACTAGGTAACCAAAGCTAAAGGAACAGGGATTTTATAGACCATACAGAATATAGAATGCCAGTCTTTTCAAAATGGTTCAAAAGTCACTAATCAAACTACTGCAAATTTAGCAAGCAACAACAGTAAAAACCTGAATAAAGGAAATATGATTCTACAGTTACAATATTATGCCAAATCTCCAGTTTTCAACAACAAAAAAAATTATGAGGTAAGAAAGCCGGAATGTATAGCCTATAAAAAATAAAAGTAAATAAATAAACAGAAATGACCTGAGGAAACACAGACATTGAATGATTTACAAAGACCTTAAGTCAACTATCTTAAATAACTTGAAAGAATTAAAAAAAATATTAAAAAAGAACTAAAGAAAATCAGAAGAATGATGTTTCCTACAGAATGAGATTGGTAAAAATATTTAAATTATAAATGAGAAAGCAAATAGAAATTCACTAAAGAATTTAAATAACAGGTTTGATTAGGCAGGAGAAAGAATCAGGGAATGTTAAATAGGTCTATCAAAATTATTCATCTGAGGAACAGAAAGAAAACTGAATGAAAAATAAAATAAACAGGGCCTAAGAAGACCTGTAGGACACCATCAAGTGTATCAACATACACACACTTGGACTCCCAGAAGAAGATGAATCCTGAGAGGAGAAGAAAGGAACGATGGCCAAAACTTCTCAAATTTGATAAAAAAATGAATCTTCACATTCAAGAAACTCAGTAAAATTTCCTGTAAGATAAATACAAGTTATCCAAACCAAGAATACATTATAATCAAATGGTTTTAAGAATGAAGAAAGAAAACTTTTAATCAACAAGATGGAATTGACTCATCTCATACAAAGAATCCTCCAATAAAGAATAACAGTCCAACTTCTAATAAAAAAAAAGCTATGGTGGTCAGAATTCAGTGGCATGACATAGCTAAAGTGCTGAAAAAATAAAAATCAAGGATTCTATATCTGACCAAATTATCCTTCAAAAATAAAGGAGAAATTAAGAATAATCCCAGATAAACTGAACCTGAGGGAGTTTTTAGCTGGAAGACTGGCCCAGCATGGCCGAGTTTTTAGCTATTCTATAATTGCTTTATTTGGTTTAAAAATTCTCATTGAGGATTTTTTTTGATTTATATTCATAAATTATATTGGTCTGTAGTTTTTCTTGTAATGTCTTTTTGACTTTGATATGAATAGTAATGCTAGTCTCATAGAATGATCTGAGTGTTCCCACCTCTCTATTTTTAAAAAAAGAGCTTGAGAAGACCGGTATTAGGTCTTCTTTAAATGTTTGGTAGAATTCATTGGTGAAGCCATCTGGTCCTGGGAATTTCTTTATAGTAAGTTCTTTAACTTACTAATCAATCTCTACAGTTTGTAATGGTTATTCTAATTTTCTACTTCTTCTTGTAGCAGTTTTAGTAGTTTGAATCACACTATAGAATATGTCAATTTCATTTAGGTTATTTAATCTGTTTGTTTTTCAAGTTTCAGAGTATTCCCATAATATGACTAATTATTTTTTTTCTGTAAGTTCTGTAGACATGTTCCTTTGGTTTTCTGATTTTTAGTGCTTTTTCTCTTTTTATTTCTTGAATCAGTCTTGCTAAAAGTTTTGTAATATTGTTGATACTTTCAAAAATAGCAATTTTTAGTGTCGATTTTTTAATTCTCTATTTCATGTTTTTCTCTTATTTATTTTGTTTGCTTTTTATTTTTGCTTTTATTTATTTTTATTTTGCTTTTGTTTTGTTTTATTTTGTTTGTTTTGGGCTTAGTTTCTTGTGCTTTCAGTTTCTTAAGTTTTAAAGCTATCTCATTTGTTTTTAGATTGTTTTAAAATAACAGGTGTTCACAGCTATACATTTCTTTCTAGCACTGCTTTCATTCACATTCCACAAATTTTGGTATATTGCATTTTTAAATTTATATTTTTCAAAGTTCTGGCCAATTTTCCCAAAGATTTCTTCTTTACTCTTTGTTATTATACACACACACACCACACACACACACACACACTATACATATATATATATATAGTGTGTGTGTGTGTATATATATCCATCCTTTTGAGCTTTTATTGTCATACAGTTATATCTTATGTAAAAACTATGGAGTGATATTGTTTAATAAAATCAAATAATCAAGTGTACAATTCAACAATATGTTGTATATATATATTGCATTGAGGGTTCACATGCAAAGTTAATTTTCCTATCATCACCAAATATTTGTCCCTTTTACCACTATCTACTTCTGGTAAGCACTAAATCCATCAGTCTGTGTCCATGTGTCTCTGCTTTGACCTCAAGGCAAGAAAAGTGAAAGCAAAAATAAAATAATGGGACTACATCAAACTTAAACGTTTCTGCACAAGCAAAACAAGAGACAAAGAGGGAATCATCTTAAATGGAAGAATGTATTTGTAAACCATGCCTTCAGTAAGGGACTAGTTTCAAAATATATAAAGAACTCACACAACTCAACAACAACAACAAAATCCAATTAAAAAATAGGCAGAGGACTGAACTGCACTTCTCTCAAGAAGACATACAAATGGCCAACAGACATATAAAGATGCCTGGCATGAGCCAGTAAGTAATTCTCAGATGGTCACCACCTATGCAGGATTTGAAGTGCCTCAAAAGGCTAAGCTCGTGAACTGAGGCTGGCTGTCACTAGTGCTGGGATCGGGTCTGCTCAGCACAGGTATGGGGCATGCTGAGGCTAGATTGCTGCTTGTTTAGGTTTTGTGAACCTTTGAGGGATTTTAATAAAGTCTACAGCATGAACCAAGACAGACTATTGGTATGGAAAATCCACTGGAAGTGGCTTTGGGCAGGCCCTAAATTTGGGGGAAGTGCGATCAGGGACTCACCAGGGCCAGGTAACCAGTGTTAGTTATGTTGCCGGAGACTCAGTTATGGCAGACACCTGGGTCTGGCTTGTGGGAGGAGGTCTCAAAAAGGAATAATAGCTTCTACCAGCATTAATGTCTGGAGAAAGCTGCCCCCTCAGCCTCACCCTGAAGACAGGCAACTTATTTCTTCCCTCGTATGTCCAGGTAACTTTGGAGTTGCTACCCAAGTGCTAGAATTCAGGGTGAGTGAGTGTCAGCTAATATGTTCATGTGAGGCCCTTTAAGAGAAAACCCAGGTCTCTCCCAGCCCTTTGTCTACTCAGTCACCATCCTTGCTAGTTTTCTCAGCCAGAGGTTGTGAGGAATTCTCTTCCTGGCACTGGACCCTGATATGGAAAGCCAGATGTTGGCCTGGGACCCCCCCCCACTCCTCAGGAGGAACTCCACAAGCTGAGATATTCCCTCTTGATTCTCACTACCACACCATATGTGGGACCAGCCTGTTTCATGTCTCTGTCCCTCTTACCGTCTCAAAGTGGCCTTCTCTGTGTTTTCCCAGTTGTAAGACTTTTGTTCGGCTAACTTCAGGTGACTCCCAATGAATAGTTTTCTGGTAGTTTAGTTGTAAATTTGATGTGGTTGTAAGAGGAAGCAAGCACAGCGTTTATCTACTTTGCCATCTTGACTGGAATCCTCCGAAGTTAAATTTGCCCATTTTTGCCAGTGTTTCTTATTGATTATGGAGGAGAGACTTTTTAGATGCTTTACTTTATACTTTTACCAATGTCACTCAATAATATATATTATTTAGATTGAAAAATATATATCTTTGATGAAGATGCATGGAGCTTCCATAAAACCCCATTCATTTTGCACTTATTGTGATTTCGGGCCCTTGCGAATGTTCCAGTCATGCCAAGTAGAAAAGCTAGAATCAAAAGCTTGCTCTTCTTACTATTTAATTTATGGTTTTGTTAACTGCAAGGCCAAAAACTAGCTGTAGCTAAATAAAAAGATGAGAGATGAAATAAAGTAATATGTAGTCAGTACCGCTTGAGCTTGCAAAAGTGTTGCACCTATATATTTGAATATTTCCCAAAGTACTTGATGTCAGTAGTCATATACATAAAAGTTTTCAGAGGAGGGTAAGAAACAATCTACATGAACATTGTTAGCAATGGAGAAAGATTGATAGATCTGTTGGCAAAAATAACATTGCTACCTCTCTTTAACCATTCAGAATGATAATAGCATTCACATGTGTTTTCCTTTCTCTGAGCTTCTGCAGAGTTATAAAAACTTTTAACATACCATTATTAGATGATTTATAGCTATTTAAGGACCTAAAACATTAAGCAAGCCAATGTACATACAATAGTCTTGGCCAATGATTCTCTCTCTTCTCTCTCTCTTCTCCTCTCTCTCTCTCCTCTCTCTCCTCCTCCTTCTCTCCCTCCTCTCTCTCCCTCCCTCCTTCCCTTCCTCCCTCCTTCTCTCTCTTCTTGATTTCCACCAAGGTTTTTGAATGATAACTAAGAAGATGTAATGCTATTGAGGAAGATATAAACACCTTCACGCTACCAATTGAAGTAACCTTAAAAGTTTACAATAGTATATCAGCACAAAATCAATGCTTGAATATATCTCCTAGCTCACTTCTATTCAAAAAGAAGTAGTTAAAAGAGTGTATTATAGAATATATTTAAAACAGTGTATCATTCCCAAAAGACCTAATGTTGGCCAAACTGTCATATCACTGCTTCTATCTGATTTTATCCCATGAAGCACCTCTGAAAGGAAATGATTGAGAGCAGAACAAGTTTAATGGTACTTAACCATTTCAGTGGATTTCTATACACAACACATCATCCTGCAAGATGGTCTTTGAAAACATGG
>PUFA01000836.1:0-76037 GCA_003508835.1 Eonycteris spelaea
GTCCAGGTGTCTCTCGTCAATCAAAAAACTAAGAGGTGATAGATCTCAGAATCAAAACTCAGTTTTCTGACTCCCAAGGTTTTGCGTTTAATGTTATTAACTGAAGTCTCATTTCAGCTTTAAAAATCCCTGCTCTTTTTCTATGCATTGTATATTTTTTTTTTGTGAATCGTAGGCTTATTCTTTGCAAATCTTCTAGTAAGGTGATTGATCTGTAAGGGGTCTTGATGCCACGAAGATATTGTTCTTTTTGTTTTGAGTAAATCATTATTTGTTACTTTATTGATTATTCTGGGTATAAGGCAAAACAGCTATGGCTGGCATGTCACCATAACCAAGAACACTTTCTCTTTATCACAATGTCTCAGGACCACCGGATATTATTAGATCTACCCTTGTCGCTGTGTAATGTCTGTGTGTCTCTCTTACATCTTTCTTTCTGTTTGTTTATTTAACTGCTTTTTAAAGTACATGGCAGAAAATAGTTATATGAAAATGGAGCCCCATCTTTACATGTCGATTGGGGGCTTATTGATGACTTTCAAACGATTTCTATAACATAATGGGACAAGGTAATTTGATATTATCTTGCCTTTCCTCATTATTGTGTCTGGAGTTGAGTAGAATCTCATATTAACATGACCCCAGGAGGACATACTGTGTGTGTCTGTGGGTGTGAGTGTGTATAGTTTGTAGAGCATGAGCATTTCTCCACTTTTTGGGCAGAGGTACCTAGCTTATATATTCTGAAATGTGTTCTTTAAAATATAGATACAGAATGTCAACCAACACATGGAAATAAAGAAGACATCACTTGTCCTCACAAGATCGCTTATGAAGATAATAAAGTTTAAGGAATAATATGTGATTGAGGGATCCCTGTGTTTTGAAGTTTCATCTGTAGCAGATATACTTTCTCATTCCTCGACGTTCTCTCACACCATCACTATCATCTCACTCTTTATTCCCTCACCATCTCAATTCCTTCTGGGCCTTGCTTACTTGAGACAAGTGCCAGCCTCAGGACCTTTGCATTACCTCTTTCCCATGCAGCCTACACACTTCCCCAAAATCTTCCTGTCTTTCCTGTATTTCCTTTAGGTCTCTGTTCAAAGAGCACCTTGTTTTCAATCTTTCTCAATTACATTAAAAATGACATGACATCTACATTCTTTTATACCTACTCTCTTTTTTTCATAGCACATAAAACATCGAACATCATGTGTGATTTTTCACCACCCAATATTCTTTCTCTATCTTTGGATTGTAAGCCCTTCTGTTTTTCAGCACCCTGTTTTCCTTGATGAGAGAAAGGTCAGGAATCAGACATATTTCTCAATGAGTGTGGTATGACATCATTTCCTCAGAGATAAATGTATGAAGAAAGGGGACTAGTAGTTGTAGCATAAGCAGGATTTCATATAATATGTCTCAGGAGCGCTTTGCATGTTGAAACAGAATAGAACTAGGACCAGTGTACTCATCAGATTGTCATGAATGAGGTCAAACTCGAAGCCAAAAATAACAAAGAAAAGTGCCATAAGAAAAGTGAGTCAGGGCCAGCCTCATTCACTAAGTGCCTATGAAAACAAGGGTGCTCAAATAAACATGAAATAGATTCAGGAATTTCAGAAATTATACGTGAATGAATTTCTCATTAAACCTGTATAAAAATATTTATTTGGAAAACTGCTAATAGGGACAGCAATTCTATTTAGAGGGGAGATTATTTAAAGGGATCAGATGTCTATAAACTCACATATGTATATATTATATATTGCAAAATACAAATTGTAGCATTTCAAGATGCTAGTAATGCCATGTTTGTTAATTAATTATGTAAATTTTTATTTCCCAGTCATAACAACCAACACATGGTACCGGAAAATTATTCACAGATTACAGAATTTCTTCTAGTGGGATTTTCTGAGAAACAGAACTGCAATCTCTCATATTGGGTTTTCATCTTCATGTACTGATCACCAGTTGGAAACCTGCTCATCATCCTGGCTGTCAGATCACTCCCACTCCACACACCATGTACTTCTTCCTCTCAACCTGTCCTTTGTGGACATCTGTTTCACCTCTACCACCATCCCAAAGATGCTGGTGAACATCCAGACACAGAGCCAAGTCATAACCTATAAAGGCTGCATCACACAGGTGTACTTTTTCCTACTCTTTGGAGTGTTGGAACTTCCTTCTGACTGTGATGGCCTATGACCGCTTTGTGGCCATCTGTCACCCCCTGCACTACACAGTTATCATGAACCCCGGCTCTGCGGATTGCTGCTTCTGGTGTCCTGGATCATGAGTGCCTGTATTCCTTGTTACAAAGCTTAATGGTATTGCGACTGTCTTTCTGTACAGTCTTGAAATCCCCCACTTTTTCTGTGAACTCAATCAGATGATCCAACTTGCCTGTTCTGACACCTTTCTTAATAACATAATGATATATTTTTCAAGCTGGACTGTTGGCTGGTATTCCCCTTACTGGGATCCTTTACTCTTACTCTAAGATCGTTTCTTGCATTCATGGAATGTCATCAGCTCAGGGGAAATATAAAGCATTTTCTACCTGTGTGTCTCACCTCTCTGTTGTCTTCTTATTTTACTGTACAGGCCTAGGAGTGTACCTCAGCTCTGCCTTTCCCACAGCACACACTCAAGTGCAGTAGCCTCAGTGATGTACACGGTGGTCACACCCATGCTGAACCCCTTTATCTACAGTCTCAGGAACAAAGACATAAAGGTGGCTTTGAAAAGATTCTGGGGAGGCAGCTTAAAACAAACAACTGTTTTAGGGCTGAAGAACTCCCATGATTGGCAGGCTGTAAGCTTCAAAGTCAGAAAATGTGGAAATCGAATGTTCCTCTTCTATTTATTTGCTGAATATCTATTTACTTAATTCTCCTTCTGTGTACAATGTAAGTAATTCAGTTTATGATGCTTTCTCCTCTAATATATGGACATTTTCCTCCTTGTACATTTTCTCAGCCTTAAAAAGTTTCATACAAATTGAACCAAAAATATTGGAAAATCCCGTTATTTTGTGAATTCATATGTGTTTCTTAAGAAAAATTTTCTCAATGGTCATAGCATCTCAAGAATTTTATTTTGTGTTACTGAAAGAATATTCATGTGTTGTATTACTCACATATCACAAATTACACTTGTTGACTAAGTTTGTCAACATGATGTTTAAAAAAAAAAACCCTGAAATACAATTTCACTTTGGTCTATCAATCTATTTTATTTCACTCTTTTAAGTACTCTTACTGATAATGTGGACTTTAATAAAGTGCTTGTTTTTTAAGTGGACTCCTACATTTTTGCTCTTATTGAGTTCAGCATCTACAATGCCTACCACAGTCCATGAAAAAGAGTGATTATCAAATATGTATCTCCAGGTAGAATTTGTGAGGAAATGGAAATTTGATAGCAATATACCTAATACACTCTTTAGAAAGAATTCACCTTAAATACGAAGAAGCATTCTCCTGGTATTACATTAATTACTATGCAAATATCTCTTTTTCATGCTGCAATCTACTCCTGAAGTATAGAAGATGGATTCCATGTGTCAGGGCCTGTTTTCACTGAGCTGAAGAATGGTTGTTGTATTTATGTTTTATTGCTAAATTCCTTTCTGTTTATCCTCCAAAATTTCAGTCCAGCCTACAAATATGATTCCTTTAAACAAAATATCTCCACTTTTCTTAATTTTGTCATAACCACTAAATGTTAGGTGTTTTTTCTTGGGTTTTACATATTCATCTTATTGTTGTTTCAAGGGAGAGATCTAGAAACATTTCTCACTCCAGTATGTTTCCTTTCCCAATCTCTCCACTTTATTCTATGTGCTTCCCTTGGATAATGTCTTTTGTGTTAAAATCTCACCTCAAGTAGAAGGAAAAATCAAGTCAATTTACTCCATTAGGTGGTCTAATGAATCCTACACAGCAAAAGTAAATGTCATCTGAATTTAAAGTCTTTGTGCATTAAATTAGGAAATATAATTACTTCCAAAAAGTAGGGTCCACCATGCTACTTTAAATATGTGTGTATAAACGTATTACATCTTTCAGTTTCATGTTAACTTAACCAAGCATTATATCTCTCCAAATTTTTTGAAGTTTATTTTCAACCTTAAAGGTGACATTATTGAGTCTTTGTTGTGCATATGTGTGTGTTTATTTCTGAGAATATCAAGCAAAAATGTACATATATGCATACTTATACATACTCCATATGTGAAATTATTCTTAGATTCACCAAATCTTTCTAAATGTTAGAGATTAACAACATTCACCTGGATTAGATTTCTCATTTCACATCACCATCAGGAATAAAGAAACAGAGGATCAGAATCATTGCATTTATTTACAATTCCAAAACAAAGCAATTTAATTGTTGCCTACCTTTTTGAATTTTATATGTGTGTGTATGTATGTATGTATGTATGTATGTATGTATGCATGTATGTATGTACGTACGTATACACTTATGCAGTATGGATTCTTGATTTTTGTATGACTCCTTTATTTCAGAAATTTATGTCTTTTAAATAAGATACAAATAAATGGAAAATTATTCTATGCTCCCTCATTGGAAGATTTAATATGCCGCACTACTACTGTTAAAGAGAAAACTACAGGCTTCATAAGTGTCACTGTCGCTGAAAGCTCATAATGTCAAACTGAGATTTATCCAAATCTAATTGCAATTTTAACCTATCAAAAATGTAATATTAATTAATCAGTCTGGAATTTTTTGTTAAAGCACCAATAAGGTAATCACATTGGCCCTCCCATTCCCTAACAGAAAGAAGAGGAAATCTGCAGAATCATAAACCCTTGCTGTTCCCATCCCTCCTAACACGATGCCCTGCTCTAAAAATAATTCTTTATTTTCTTTTGTTAATAACTCCATTGCCCCTCCCTTCTTTCTAAAAAATCATTTCAATATGTACAATCCCTGGGAGTTAGTTTCCTTGTAATTGCTAGATGGATGCCAACTCGTGTAAAATTTTTTAATAAAGACAATTAGATCTCTAAATTTATTCTATTGATTTTTTGTTTTTTTTACACTATCCAAAGTAATCTCTAGATTTAATGTAACCCCTTATCAAAATTCCATATTATCTTTCACAGAAATAGGAAAAATAATTCTAAAGGTTATATGGAGTCATGAAACAACCTGAATATCCAAAGCAATTCTAATAAAGCAGAACAAAGCTGGAGGCATCATCTCCTGATTTTGAACTATGTTACAAAGCTATAGTAATCGAAGAAGTATGGTGTGGATGAAAAGAGCTACATACCCTACTTGACAAGCTCAAGAAAGGCCTACATGGTGGACCTTACAACCCAAAGACCAAAATAACCACAAAGAGGTGTTCTGAACATAAAAATTCCTAAATTAAACCAGTCATGGCAGGTTGTCCAAACTAGGCCTGTAGTTCCCCTGACAAAGGTAGGTCTTTAACTTTGAAATACTTCATTGCCTTTGCACATCTAAGATAAAACACCTTGAAAATGTCAGAGTCACCTTCTTTTATAGTCCCCTGAAGGCACAACTGTCAGCCCCACAGCACGAGACCACACTGTTATTCTGTTGCCCACATACCACCTCTATGAGTTGTACATGTGAACAACTCTGTACCCACCAGTATAAAAAGTATATGCTTCTCTGCTTTACTTTTATCCAACCTCAGAGATTTACTTGCTTTGCTTTCTCTGTCTCCCTAATCTTTTACCAAGGAATGTCCTCAAACCCCCTTACATCTCTTCCTTTATTTCTAAGTACAAAATAAGCTGCAAAACTGCCAAAAGCCTGTTGAGATTATACTTCCCATCAATTTTCTCCAGTTTGGGTGACAGAGACCTTTTCTTAAGAGGGACATTCTTATGGAAATAAAACAGACACATAGATCAATGGGACAAAAAGAGAGTCTAAAACAACCACACACATTAATGGTCATTAATTTATGAGAAAAGAGCCCAGAATATCCATGGGGAAAGGACAATCTCTCCATTAATAGTTACTGGAAAACTGGGCATACACATGTAAAAGAATGAAACTGGGTCACTCTTGTTAAGCTTCAGAAAGTTACCTCAAGATAGTATGCAGATTATTCTTGAGGTCCCTTAGGCCCAAGAGAAACTTTTCACTCCCCCTTAAAAAATTTAAATGTGGGGGCTTGCCTGCAATTAAATGATCATTAGAAATACCTATTATGACCTATGCATAAGACAGGGCAAACTTCTATTTCAGCAACTAACTAAACATCTTCTGACTGAACATCTGCTCTTAATTTCTTGCCCATGACCTTCTTCTTCTGACACCCCAGATGTTTTATCTTATCCTTAGTTCAGAATGTCATACATGCCTCATTTTCTGTTGTCTCTGAAAAGTTCCTAGTATTTTTCCATACAGACTTCAGTGAGAGATATAGATTTCATAATTAATTTTTGCCAATGACCACTCCAGGTATTCTAGACAACAAACTGAATGAGACCACAAAACCAGGAGAACACATATAAGTTATGTGTAATGCCTGACATCAAACTTTTGATTTATGAGTCATCCATTTTAAGTCTATTTATGTCAACAACAAAACTAAACTAAACAAACACCAAAAACAAAAACAAAAAACAACAATAACAAAAAACAAACCACACTGCTCGCTGTACTGCAAGGCTAGTAGATAAGCATGAAGTTCCCCTGCTATTCCATTCCCTCCCTCTCCCTCTCTCTCTTCTCAGATCCCCTCTCCCAGTTTTTCCTGTGTGGCCCCTGTGTAAGTAACGAACCTGGTGTTTTCATAGTTTCCTGATGCTTGTTCCAAATATAATAAGGACCACAAGCATCTGGTCCAGCCACAACATTGGCTCTGAGCTGAGTAACAAGCAATAGGGGCCCAGACCAGAGCTCCAGGCCTTCCACATCTTTAGCATCACTAGCAACAGGCTGAGACTTGAAAGGAATTATGATGAAGTCTACATTATCAGGAAGAGCAGTCAAGGTACTGCTTAAATAGCATGAGGGACACCAAGGTGGAAACCTGGGTTTCAGATTTTCTTGGACTGAAATTATGCAAATTGGCTCATAGCATGTGAAGTCATTTTACATGAGTAATAAAACTTATGACTATTCTATCTGTAAAACAATAGAACATAACTTACAATGATATATGTCATAATGCAAGACATTATTCTTTAGCAATCAAGGTAACCCATTAAAGAAACAGAAATTTACAAAATTTCTAATCAAGGTTGGAAAAAAATTTGTGAAGGTATGGGGAAAAAGTAGAAAACTAACTATATGCAGAAAGAAGACAAAACTTAATAAATTGGTTACTGAAATTGTTTACAGAAGTTGAACTCAAGGAAATGGAAATTTCAGAACATAACTAAAAGGACCTAGTTCTACAATCAGAATCTTATTAAAGTATCACAGATTAAAGGAGACTTTTTCAGCCCTAGGGTAATTGTTTATTTGATTGCTGATGTCTTAAAAAATATTTTCAGAGCCCACTTTATGTCTTTGTTCCTGAGACTGTAGATGAAGGGGTTCCGCATGGGTGTGACCACAGCGTATATCACTGAAGTTTCTGCACTTGAGTGTGAGCTGTGGCTTGCAGCAGAGCTGAGGTACACTCCTAGAACTATACAATAAATATGGAGACAACAGAGAGGTGAGACCCACAGGCAGAAAATGCTTTATACTTTCCCTAACCGATGACATTCCATGTATGGTGGAGACTACTTTAGAGTTAAAGTCAATGATATCAGAAAGGGAACAACCATTCAGCATAACAGTTAAGAAATATATCACCATGTTATTAAAAGGTGTCAGAACAAGCAAGTTGAACCATCTGATTGAGTTCACAGAAAAAGTGGGGGATTTTCAAGATTTTACAGAAAGACAGTCGCAATACCATTAAGCTTTTCAACAAGAAATATGAGGCAATCATGAGCTAAAACACCAAAAGCACCAGTCCACAGAGCGGGGGTTCATGATGACAGTGTAGTGCAGGGGGTGACAGATGGCCACAAACCAGTCATAGGCCATCACAGTCAGAAATAAGTCACCCAATTCTGCAAAGAATAGGAAAATATACATCTGGGAGATGCAACCTGCATAGGTTATAACTCTGCTCTGTGTTTAGATGTTCACCAGTATCTTTGAGATGGTGGTGGAGGTGAAACAGATGTCTACCAAGGACAGGGTGCAGAGGAAGAAGTACATAGGCATGTGGAGGTGGGAGTCTGAGCTGACAGCCAGGATGATGAGCAGGTTTCCAAACACAGTGATCAAGTATATGGAGAGGAAGAGCCCAAATATGAGGGCTGCAATTCTGGTTCTTCTGAAAATCTCAGAGAAAAAATCCTGAAAATATTACAAGATCCTCTGGTTCCATATTGTAGAGGTGACTTACAGGAAAGAGGAATAACATGAGTAATTTTCATACAAACTAGCATTACTCGCATAGTTCTAATACTAGAGTTCATATCTTGAATTCAAGAAATTAATTTCAACATTTTTTATAGATGTGGTCCACTCTTGAATTTTCCCATGCCATTACATATCAAGAATTTTGTTTCAATCTGCTTTTTCTCCTAGGAGTTCATGACACTGTATTCTATTGTGTTATTGAGATAATCTTCAGGCATTTTAGGAATATTGTTTATCAACCACATTTCAGGCACTGTCTAGCCTTTAAAGAATGAGAGCTAAAGAAGAAATGTCCCTTCCATTCAATGATGAGGGATGTGGAAGAAGAATGTAGAATAAACTTTAAAAAATATAACATTTCAGATGGTGACAGGTGGTATGAAGAAAAGGAAAGCAAGTATAATGGAGAAAGTGATGAGGACATTATGATTTTTATGTGTATTTAGACAAGGCCTGAAAACAGATGACATTTGAATATCTCCTCTTGTATGAAAAGGTGAGATATGCCAGGTTATGTGGACAACTGTGTACCCTGCAGAGGGAATAGTCAGCACAAAGGCCCTTGGGTGGAGCAGAAGGGGTTAGTGCTGTGCACAAAGTTAATAAAGTATCTGTTAGGCCTTCATTATAATTTTTGAAGGTTGCTTCTAGGCAATGGTTCTCTCCCAGAGATAATTTTGTCCCTGGGATATTCAGCAATATCCAGAGGAACACTGCTAAACACCAACAATCGATGGGAAAACATCCTCCAAAATCATCCACCCTAATGTTAACAGCGAGAGCTGAAAATATATAGTCTAGTCCAGAGCTTCAACTTGAGTGTGCTTATTAATCATCAAGGATCCTGTCAGAAATGGAGAATATGATTCAACAGGTTCTGTTGGGCTAAGAAACTCTGCATTTCTATCAAGCTCCCTGGTAGTGTTGATGCTGCTGGTCCTGGTTGGAGTGAGGCGGAGGTCTTGGGTTAGAGTCAGCTAGACAAACCTTTCGGATTTCTGAACAAAATTTTCCTTGCACGTATTTTCAAAAAAAAAAAACTGTATTTTTTCATTAATAAAATGTGACATATTCTGTGTTTATTGCTTTATATAAGGCCCTCGACAGGAACATAGTAATACACCTTTCCAAAGACTTTATAGTGAACAGAATAAGGACCTCCTAAACATGTCCACACCCTCAGCTCCAGGGCATTGAATTTGATAGTTTTATAACAGGGCAGGTTCGGGTAGCAGGTGTAACAGGGTTGTTAATTGGCGACTGTGAGGTAGAAGAGTCAGGATCATCCATGTGAAACTAAGGTAACCACAATGCTCATCTAGAAGCATTAGAGGCGACAAGATGAAAATGCCAAACTACTGGCTTTGAAGAAGGGGGAAGGGCCGGGAACCAAGGAATGTAGCTGGCCAGAATGCAAACTGGAATGGGAAAGAAAACAATTTCACCTGAGCCTCTATGAGGAACCTAACACTGCAGACATCTTCAGTTTAGACAATGAGACACATTGAAGTGTCTGACACCAGACCTGTGAGAGCATATATTTGCTTGTTTGAAACAACTACTGTGGGAAAATTTTACAACAGCGGTAGAATCTAATATAGACATTTAATCAATAAAATGTGCTGAGAGAACTGTGTAGAAGCCTCTCCATTCATTCATTAGTGTCCTTGGGTAAGAGAATCTTTGGTTGAAAACCCACATAAAGAAGAAAATAAATTAAATAGAGTTGGAGGTATTGCACCCAATCAGCTAGTACAGTGAAGTCATCATTACATAAATGTAAATATGATCTGGCTATGATGCATTGATGCATTAAAATTTTAAGGTACAATCAGTGATCTTGATTTCTCCATCACTGAACTGCAAAAACTTGTTTCCCTTCACCTTATACTCTTTGCCCAGAAATGGATTCGTCTTCAGTTTTTGTTTCCCACGTGCATGACAAAATTTGTCATTAAATGTATAGGAGATATGACCGCTGAGGGAAAAGGCTAAATGTGGAAGAGTAATTCCTACTAACTGTTCCAATAGAGAAAGTAAAAGTAACAAGTCCAAAAATATAGGCACCCTCACCGGTAGTGAAATAATCCCAAATAAAATTATCTGGTATTCCTTTTTAGGCTCACTACATAATTATTTTCCCATGAATAACCAGCACAAGAGAAGATACTGCATTGAACATCTCAAGAACACCTGCTGCAAGGTAGTTTCTATCTCACTCATCTGGAACTTTTAAATGAATAGGAGACATGATCAAATACAGCCCGTCTTAGAAATTAATACAAACGCTCTGACTTCACTGCACTTTCTTCCACACCTGACACTCAATTTCCTACTCCCTGACCACTATAACTCCTCTGATGTGTTTTCTGCATCCATTTTATGCTTCTCACTCACTCTACAGTGTCACCAACTGTGCATCTATGCCCATCATCTACTTGTAAACTATGGTCCTTACAGTGTCGATTTAGACAGACACTTGATTATTAACACACTAACACAAATTTAGTATA
Source organism: Eonycteris spelaea (assembly GCA_003508835.1). Taxonomy (NCBI): domain Eukaryota; kingdom Metazoa; phylum Chordata; class Mammalia; order Chiroptera; family Pteropodidae; genus Eonycteris; species Eonycteris spelaea. The sequence goes on from PUFA01000836.1 coordinate 10,974, forward strand.
AATTATTTACTTAACCAAAAACACAAACAGAGATCTCTTGTCTCTAATTAGGCTGGTTGGGCTCTCATGTGACTCAAGTAAGAATTCTCAGGTTCCATCCTCTCCGACTCTCTCCTGAAGTAGCTACTGAGCTATCACACTCACCTGGATGGGGTCTCTGAAAGGGAGGACTCAGTGTGGAACTCTCAGTTCCACCTGGGTTGGTTAACGATAGCGATCGAAGTTCTGTCCTCGGATAAGACAGCAGGAAGGAGTGAAGCATTGGTCTCTGAGGCAGCTTAGGAGTCAAAGGCAACAACAGTGCACATGCCATGGGACTGCAGCAGAGGAAGTATTTTCAGCTCCCTTTATCTGCTCATCAGACACTGATTCCACTATTGCTACCACCTCTGAGCCTCAATTTCCCTGTGGGACAGTGTTCTGGACAGACTGGAAATTTTTCCTGCTGATTCTCTGTCCCAAGAGACCAGGTCAGAAGTCAAGTGAATCCTGTCTTCATTATTCCTTCTTCATGCCTCTCTTGCCTGCCAGATGTCTCAGCTCCCAGCATCTAATTCCAAACCTGAGTTACATTTCTTCAAAAGGCTAAGACTGAGGAATCTGACTTGACTTGGTCCCTTAGCTCTTCAAAGCATTGACTTGTGGTGGGACACAACACCTGATAACTCCAAAAATTGCTATTTTTTTCTTTAAAAATAAAGAAAACTGTAACTTTGATGTAAAGCTTTGGCCACCACATATTTGACACATTAGCATCCTGACACAATAACCTGTGTGAGTTTCAGAAGGAAACACGCCACAATGTGCCTCAGAGGTTAAGGATTATTTTGAGCTGAAGGTAATTTTAACTGCTGGGTCAAGAGAAACTTCTGCTTCTCCATTTAACTACCCATAAGTACTTGAATAGGAGGACTTTTCTATAACATATCATCAGGGATAATCTCCTTTTGATTCACTTATATGGCAAGGCAAACTTTTATTTCCTAAACATATGCTCTTTGTATCCTGCATGTCTCTTAGAAGCCCTAAAGCATCTTATGTCATCCCTACCTTGGAATGTCTTACATATCACAATCACCTTTTCCATGTTTGAACCAATCCTGCATGTGGGCTCTCTGACTGTCTCCTGTGTGTGGGGTCCCATACATGTGTATGTATTAAATTTGGTTATTTTCTCTTACTAATCTGTTATGTCCATTTGATTATTAGACCAGCCAGAAGAACCTTGAGGTAGAGGAAAGTTTCCTCCTCCCCAACAGTTTGAACAGTGAGTGGGATAACCCCATTGCCTGGAACCCCGAGCTTCCCAACGAGGCTGCTGCAGATGAGGAGATCCTGGGGTAACTGACACAGGTCAGTGGAAGTTAATGGTTCTTACCATGTCATCACCTCACATCTCTGTCTGTGGGATCTGGTGGTAGGGAATGTTGTGAGAAACTTTATTTCTTCTCAATTTGATTAGCAGGTAAAATCTGTCAAACTAGTTTCTCGATATAGTGACACTTGGTTACTTGGTAGGAGTACTCATTGGATTTGTTTTTCTCTGTCTCTGTCTTGTTTCTCTCCTTTCATCTTGTTAATGTCCTTAGAGCTTGGCCTTCTGACTAGTGAGAATATTTTCTGTCTCCCTGTAGTATCCAGTGCACTTCCAATGTGCACTTTCCTCTGTCAGGCCAGGACAAGATGTCAGGGGATTTTCTGTGTCTATCCCGTTCCTCCCAGAGATGGTCTGTTATATCCAGCTGTAGGATGCTTATGCATCTGGTAGACAGCCAATGGGGTGTGGATCCAAATCTCATTCTGTTCAAGGGTAAAAGCACATGATTCTCTGTTGTGGAACAACTGTTTAAAACAGGGCTCACCATGTTTCTTATGCTAACTCCAGGGGTAAACTTTTATGATGGTTGCATTGTTTTGCATTTTCCTTTGTAGGGTGCATCTAATGTCCACAGTACTGGTTTGAGTTGCTATAAACCCTACCATCAAGGCCAGATGATGGCACATTTTCATTAGTGAAACTTCTAAATCGAAAAAAGAAAAAAAACATTTTTTTTACTTTATTTATTTATTTTTTTTATGGTGACATTGGTTAACAAAATCCAATGAGTTTCAGCTATACACTTTGACAGTAAGGCATATATATACTGCAAATTCACCTCCTGTGATTAGAACATTTTTTAGAGGGCTCTCATATTGTTATAATAACTAGTCTTTAAGATTCCCTTAATCAGATAGGAGGACAGCAGCTAGAACAAAAATCAAGTCCATTCAGACCCCTTCCTATTTGCCTTCACATATTTGCGGGCACTATAAAAAAAAAAAAAACAAAAACAAACAAAAAACAAAAAAAACAGACCCTAAAAGTAAAAATGAATGAAAGAGTATAGAAAAACCTTACTTAAAACTTAGACTTAGAACTTTATGTCCTAAGAACTCATCTAGGTGACTGTCAAGTTGGAAGCTCCAAACATAACCACACAGAAACTTCATATCTTTCGTAGATTTATTTTTCTCTGATTCAAGCTAATTTTGTCCCATTAACATCATTGTAACTCACTTGTTTTATTCTGCTCCTATCATCTGTATTCCTGTAGCTTTATAATTAAGCATTAGGACATACGATTAATGAGCCTCAGATCTGTCTATAACCATGAAGGTGATAGGTTTCAGTTGCACTTTAGACTAAGAATAACATCTCTATCTTTAGGTGTTTTTTCAGCCCCAGGCCCGTCGAAGCAGAACAGTAGACCTACCAGCCATGAGACCAGATGGTATGGTGCCCGTGACTGATTTCTTAACTGGGTACATGATCAATTACCCCATCCCCCTCCAATCATCCAATCAGTATAGCCCATGACCCCAACTCCCTTAGTTTCCATGACTATGGATTTTTCCCTAGATAACCTGTATTCCTGAGATACCTGGAGAGCCAAGGCCTTTGAGTGGTAGTTTGACTGTGTATCCAGAGCTTGTAACTCTCTAATAAACTTTTTAGTTTGTGTTTTTTTTTGTTTTTTTTTTTGTTTTTTTTGTTTTTGTTTTGTTTTTTTTTTTTTTTTTTTTTTTTTTTTTTTTTTTTTTTTTTTTGCTGCAAAACCTGCACAGATCTCTTTTTGCCTTAAACACATGCAGGAAGACAGACTCATTTTTTATCCCAATAAATAGGGAACAAGATGACAATGTAATCTCATGCTCTGCTGCCAGCAGTTATGCCTTCAAAGGGTCTGGAAAAGAAGATGAGTCTGACATTTCCAAAGTATGCCGTCTGAGACACAATGAAAAATAGACGACTTTAAAGTTAAATATCGATCTTTGTCAAGGAAGCTACTAGGACACGAGGATGCTCCATGACCCACTTTTAGTTAGGAATTTTACATGTAGACCACCCTGGGTGGTTACTTTGGACTCTGGGTTTGTAATAAGGCTTTATTGAGGGATTCATGAATGGGGCTGCATATCAGTGAGCATTTAGAACAGAACTCCCAGCGGTTATACAAAATGGAAGGATTTTATAGAAAGAAAACTAGCCAAGGAAGCTGTTGAAAAAAGAAAATAAAGAATTGTTTTTAGATCAGGACAGCTTTTTTGGGAAAAAGTGAACAGCAATGGTTTTTATCTCCAGATTCTCTCTTCCTTCTTTAGGAAGATGGAGAGGGCCATATTGATTCCTTAATATAAAATTCCAGACAGGTTGATTAGGAAAGATTGAAACTGCCATGAGATCTGGTATTAAACCTCGTTTTGGCATCATGGGTTTTTAGCGCCATTACACCATTTGGGGCCTGTGGTTTTCCTTTTAAAGGTAGTGTGGACATTTTAATGGTAGTAGTTCTTCTTATCAGTGAGCACAGAGTATCTTTCCATTTATTCATGTCTTCTTTGAAGTGCACAAATTGTTGAATTAAAGGAGCCATATGAAAATTAAGAAAACATACTGCATGAGTATATACACATGCATATGTATATATGTAATTCATGTAGGTGCACAAGTATTTAATTGCTTTCTTCTATAATTGTAAAAACAAATGTAATCATTATGATAATCTGTTTCCCTATTTCTGATGGTGATGTGAAATGAGAAACCTAATTCAGGTGAATATTTGGGAATAAATAAAATGTTTGGAAATATTTGGTGTCTAAGATCTTTTTCTCGGGTATGCAGTATATGTACATATACATATATGCGCCTTTTTACCTGCCTTCTTTTCAAGTAAACACACACACACATATGCACAACACAGACTCATCAATAATGTCACCTTTAATGTTGAAAAATAACTTGAAAGACATTTGGAGAGAATAAAAATAGAAAGGATGTTTAAGTTTAAATGAAACTAAAAGAATGTAGACATTTAGACACAAAGATTTAAAGTAGAATGGTGGACCTCAATTTTAGTAATGAATTACACATTTACGTTTACGCCATGGAGAATTCATTAGATCAGCTAATGAAGTAAAATCCCCAGACAGACTTGTGATTTTTTTCCTTCTACTTAAGGTGGAATTTCAACATAAAAAATTCTTACTCAAGGGAAGCTAATAGAAGTAACTGAAAGAACAGAAATTTGTTTCCAAAAAAATATTATTGGATAAATGTATTACATTCCTGTAATAAATTAAAACCATAACGTAAGAGGGAACCAAATGTATGTTCATTCTGTTTTGAATTTCAGGAAGGCTTGAATGAAGGTCTCAATGGACTAAAACCAAGATGTCTGCAGGGCTGGTTCTTCTGGAGACTCCAGGAGAGAATCTGTTTCCTCTCTAATTTTAGTTTTCTTGTGGCCAACAAGCTTTCTTTGTTCACATCTCTTTCTCCCTCACCAAACCCAGCAATATAGCATCTTCTAATTTCCCTCTGATTTCAACTATTCTTCTTTCCTATTCTAGGACTATAATGATTACACTATTCTTCTGATTTCAACTATTTTCTTTCCTGTTCTAGGACTATAATGATTACACTATTTCCACTTGCATAATCACAGCCAATCTTTTTATCTAAAGTCTACTGATGTCAAAAGTATTCCAAGGACTATTTCAATCTTTTCTTACTATAATAACATATTAAAATTTCCCAGCAGGTAGAATGTAGATATCTCTTGGAGGTCCTTATTCTGCCTACTACAAAGTCTTTTTCTGATATGTATTATTAGGTGACAGACACAAGGGCCTTTTTATAAAATACATGTGTGTGTGTGTGTGTGTGTGTGTGTGTGTGTGTGTGTTGTGTATCACAGATTAAAATGTTGCTGAAAAATTCCTACAGCCTAAGACTTATAGCCATGGTAACATCAGAATGTGAGGCATTATACAAATAGTCACCATCTTACAATTTCCTGCAGTGTACAGGATAATAACACATAATATATGTCTATAACTGAGGAAGTATAAGGGAACAAAATTTGTCACCCCAAAACATATCAATTTGGCAAAACAATTTTCTTTAGACTGATGAATTTTAAGAAAGAGCAGATATGGGAGAAGCTCTGAAATCCAAGTACAAGTGACACTTTGTAAGGAAAATTTACTTAGCAAGGAAAATCTCCAATTGTAAGAGTGTTCCCCCTGGCTGTACCAGAAAAAGGGTGGTGGTCTTTTCTCTAGAAATTCATCAAAGAAAAAGACAATGACTTACATCTGCACAACAATCTTACCTCATTTGCTGTGCTTTTCCTGGTAACCTCCTATAACTGACTACACTCAACCCCAGACCTTCCTCTGTCTTTAGCTAAAGACAGTAGTTAACATGGTAGCTCAGGCCATTTTGCAGAGCTACTCAGTTTTCCTGGATCTCTCCCATGTATACAGGAGAAGTACATTTTATTAAACTTTATCGGTTTTCTTCTATTAAACTGTCCTTGGTTACAAGGATGTGTCAACAAAGAACCCAGAAGGGTAGAAAGAAATATTTTTGTTCCCCTTCAGAGCAATGGACTATATACCACATAGCCTAGGTACGTAGCACGCTAACCATCTAGGTTTGTGTAAGCACACTCTATGCTACCTAACTTACCACACATTTAACTTACACCACACATTTCCCTTTATTTGATAGTGCATAACTGCATGCATTTCTTCCAAAATTTAATGCAAACACAATTTCGTGTGAAGATGACGGATAACTAGTTGCTCCTTACATGATCAGAGGTCCTCAGCTTTGCTACTCACAGTGTCCTCAGTCCAAGATCTGCAGCATCAGCATCTTCCTAGAGCTTAGAGAAAATGGAGTCCCTGGGCCCAACAGGACCTGCAGAATTAATATTTGCACTAGAAGTCCAGTCTTACATTAGTCATATGCGCATTAAAGTTGGAGAAGCTCCAGTACAGATTAGCTTTTCTCACCTTCTCAATTTGACATAATTATTTTTGTTGGATATTGTAGCTTTTTAGCAGCCTCCCTTCAGACATTGCCTGATAGCCCAGGAGCAACACCATCTCTGGCTGAGAATCACTGGCCCAGAGATTAAAAACTGGAAGCTTTCTGACAGGTTCCAATCAGCACTTATTCATTACTCTGATTATAACTTCAGGTAGATCACTAAACTTTTTCAAGTTTATCCTTATTTCTGCAATGTGAGATAGTGTTCATAATAGTACAACCCCATAAGATGGACTTTTATAAAACTGAAATTTGACAAAGCCTTAAGGTAAAGCTCAGATAATATGACATAAAATTATGTAAATATTTTTCTTGTAATTATCAAAACTTTTATAATGTGGGACTAAAAGACAGCGCTTAACCTCTGATATGTGTAATATTCTTCATTAATTTGGTAAAGTGTCATGTAGCCAAGCAGTGCAGTGTCCAAAGTTTACATGAAAGTCACAGAGTTTCCTTATTGACAAAGAAGGAAATAGCAATTTTCTGGAACTATCAGGGTTTGTGTCCCACCACATGCCAATGTTTTGAAGATCCCGGGATCTAATGCAGACAGAATCCTCAGTCTAGGCTTTTGAGAGAACTTTAACTCAGGGTTAGAATAGGTACTGGGAGGTTGGGATAAGGTGAGACCTCTTGCAGGTAGGAGCAGAGAAGAAATAATGAAAATAGGATTCACTTGAATTCTAACCCACTTTGGAAACAAAGAATCAGCAGGGAAAATTTCCAGTCCAATCAGACCAGTGTTACACAGGGAAATTGGGGCTCAGAGGTGAGAGTTACATTGGAAACAGTGCCTAATGAGCAGATAAAATGATCTCCTCTCAGTGCATGCGAGCCTGAGCTTCACAGAACGTATTTGTTATTAGAATTCCTAAATCAGAGTGGGGCCAATGCTTTACTCCATCCTGCTGCCTTGTCTGGGGACAGAGCTTCAGCCTCCATCATCAACCATCCAGGGAGGCATTTGGACTCCCACAAGGAGTCCTCCTTTCAGAGTCCTCATTTAGGTGAGTCTGAGAGCCCAGAAGGTACTTCAGAGAGGGGTCAGAGTGGATGGAACCTGAGAACTTCTACCTGAGGTCTTCTGAGAGTCTATCCAGGCTTTTCCAGAGCCCAGATATAGCCAGCCATGTTTTTGCCTAGGTAGGCTAATTAATTTATTTAATATGTAAATTAGAGGTTTATTCTACAACTCTGCTGTTTAGCATTGAATTCCTTTATATAGATAGATATGTATTTGGGGGAGAGTATGAAAATTTTAATTTTTTGTTCACTTCTAACAATCTGTCATATTGTGTCCCCTCCTCCATTATTTCTTTAAACTTATTTTTACACATAAGTTTAAAGAAATAAAAATCAGTAGTAGATAGTTCATGGGCATGTGGAGCACGGCAGAGGGAATGCCACTAGCATTAATATGATGGCTAGATGGAGGACCAGGGGAGGGAGGGAGCAATTGAGGAGATCGTTTTATGAACTATATATATGGCTAATCAATCTACTGTCTACTTGAACCTAATTTAAATAAATAAATTTAAAAAACTTATACGCCCTCACCCAACTTTTGAAGAGCATTCTTTTGCATTCATTAATGGTCACATCTATCCTTTCCTAAGCACATCTGAATCTATTTATGTCTATATAGGTAGAAATTATAACAGTAGATACTTCTTCCTCCACAGCTTTTCAAAAGTATATATTTTTTATAATTTTCTTTGCCAATTCTCTGGAATTAGAGACCCATAATAAATTGATTAAATTATTGCATTTCATATATTTTCTTTTAGAATTAGTCTTTCATACTAATCAAGTTGACAATATAGTTAATAAAATTCAGTACTATTTTAACTTGGTCATATTTTACCATTCCTCAACATTTGTTCTGTATAAATGCACATATTATTAAACCACATATGTAAGAAAAATAAGTGTGGTCCTTACTCATTGGATCTCACATTACAAAACAGAAGGCCCTGTATAATGAAATGAGTGTGGTATGATATTATTTCCTTAGGGATAAATGTATAAAGAAAAGGGACCAATAGTTGTAGCATAAGTAGGATTTTATAGAATATGTCTGGGGAGGCCTTTTCATGCTAGATAAGGAAGAGAACCAGGACTAGTGTACCCATCAGATGTTTGCAAAGAGGTCAAAACTCAGAGCCCAAAAATAACAAAGGAATGAATTCCACAAAGAAAAGTGAGAAAAGGGCCAGCCTCATCCATTACGGGGCCATATAAAAACAGGAGTGGTCAAAATAATGTGGAATAAGTGCAGGATAACAATTAGATCAGGGCTGAGGTGGATGCTGTGATGATGCCAGTGGGGTGGTAAAGGCCGGGTCAGTGTGAGTTCCCTTGAATCTGAGGGGACTGGAGCACCCATGCAGCTGCCTCTTTTCTCTGCACCTGACTCTCTGTGGGATCTATATTCTTGTTACTTTTCCTTCATTGGCAGGAGTGGTCTTTTAAAACTATCCTTGTATTTATTTCTGTGGATTCCAGAGTTTTTTCTTTGTCCCAAAGTAAGATATTCTTTTTATGTTGTGATCCAGCATCCTGCGTGTGCTTGTGCATGTGCACGCACGCGCGCGCGTGCACACACACACACACACACACACACACACACACACACACACACACACACAAGACTGACAAAGAGAACCGTGAAACGATTACTTATGTACTCTATGTCAGTGCACTCTCACATTTTCTCTAATGACTTCTTGATTCTATTCTACTTAATTCTTACACACCATAGTCTGCCACCCTACTGGGTCCTGCTGTAGAATATGGAAAACATTCCTCTGGCATGTCCTCCACACCTCCTTCTCTTCCCTCTTTCATCATCAACAATTTCTGGGAAAACGTTCCCTCACCGCTCTATGGAATGCTTATTTATTCATCTACTATTCCCAACTCAGCTAAATCTTCTGTGAGGGTATGATGTGTATGAAATGCTGTATGCCTCACTACACTCACTGTGTAACAGAGAGAAAAGACACGGAACTAAATAAAAATTACAACATGGGCATCAAATACATAATTAACTTGATGAGAAAGTATCATTTTCCTGTGATAATATTCAGAATAAGAAAAGGCTTATAAAGGGGAGGATGCAGGCAATCTGAAAGAGGACATGGAGTTTGTAGGATGGAGAGGGGTGAAGAGTTCCAAAATGTCTCCTGAGGTAACACCAAGCAAAGAGAAGCGTGTGTGTAAAGACTCTGGGCCTTGTAACTGTGGTGTCAGGTGAAGCTGGGAGTCAAGATCAAAGTTTGGGAGATTAGTGTGAGCATGGGCAGGGCACTATGTGGCTGAAATGGGTGGAAAGGTCACAAGACTTGAGCCTCTTGTGAAGCTACAAAATTTGACAGCTATCTTCATTTAGGAGTCACTGGGCTGGAGTTTAATGCATGAGTCTTATGAACACTTTTCAATACACACAGATCTTAATGAGTCAATGTGATTATCTGTCTACAGAGTTTCCAGCCTATACAAGGTGGCAGGGATGACAATATAATATGGCTGTGCAATTGGGGACCTAAAGCTGGGGAAGCATTGGAGATAGTAGATGCAGAAAAAAAATAATCAGCCTTATTCATCACAGCGGTAATCATTTATTTACCAACAGAAGTAGATGATTAACTTTGCTAAGCATGTTACCTATATTGTTCAAACCTGTCACCACACTAAATTGATACACTGTCTGCCCTATTTTGGTGAGGATATTAGCATTTAAAATGTCCGACTGTCTCCCATTCAAAAAACTAAGAAGTGGTAGACCTCAGAATCAAACAAGGTTTTCGAATTCCTTGATTCAAGGTTTTGCACTTAATGTTATTTCCTAGTCTAATTTCAGCTTTAAAAACCCCTGCTTTTTTTCTATGCATTGTATATATCCTTTTGTAAATTTTGTAAACCTTTGCAAAGGTCCTTTCTTTGCAAACTTTCTAGTAAGGTGTTTGATTTGTAAGTTGTCTTGATGCCATAAGATATAGCTCTTTTCTGTTTTGAATAAATAGTTATTTGCTACTTTATTGGTTATTCTGGACATAAGGCAAAACAACCAAGGTTGGCATGTCATCTTAACCAAAGATGCTTTATTCACATCAAAGTCTCTTAGGGACCACCTGAGATTATTAGGTCTATCTGCCCCTGTCTCTGTCTCTGTTTCTCTCCTCTCTCTATCTTTCATTATTTAATCTCTGTTTATTTAACTAATTTTCAATGCACAGAGCAGAAAATCATTATATAAACATGGAGTACTAGTTTTACATGTCGATTTGGGGGCTTATCAAGTGGATTTTGGAACTATTTCTACAACTCGTAAGGGAATGATAACCTGATATTATCTTGCCCTGTGTTATTTCTTTCCTTATTATTGTGTCTGGAGGTGAGTAGAAACTGGTAATAACATGACCTCAGGAGGACATAGCGTGTGTGTCTGTGGGTTTGAGTGTCTGTGGTTTGTGGAACATGAGCATTTCTCCATTTCTTGGATCAGGGATACCTAGCTCATATATTCCGATCTGTGCTTTTTAAAATACAGATACAGAATATCAACCAACAGATGGAAAAAAGAAAGCATCACTTCTCCAAACAGGATCTCTTGCAAAGAAAATAAAGTTTAAGAAACAATATGTGATTGAGGGATTACTGTGTCTTGAAGTTTCATCTGTAGCAGACAGACCATCTCATTCCTCCACATTCTCTGACAGCATCCCTATCATATCCCTCTTCTTCATTCCCCCTACCTTCTCACTTCCTTTTGAGTGTGATTACTTGAGACAAGTGTCCATCCCAGGACCTTTGCACTGGCTCTTTTCCCACACAGGCTACACACTTCCCCAAAATCTTGCTGTCTTTCCTGTGTCTTCCTTGAGGTCTCTGCTCAAATAGCACCTTGTTTTCCAGTCTTTTTCAAGTCCATTAAAACGAATACATCTACGCTCTTGTACACCTACTTTCTTTTTCTTCAAAGCACATGCACCATCTAATATCATATATGATTTTTCACTTCTTTATATTCTTATCTTTCTTTGGATTATAGGGACTTCTGTTTTTCAGCACCCTATATTCCTTATCTAGATAGTGGCCAGGACTCAGCAGTTATTCCTCAATGTGTGAAAAAATTTCTCATCAAACCAATATAAAAACGATTTATTTGGAAAATTGCTAAGCGTGGGGTAGGAACTCCTAATTAGAGATGTCACAAGATCTTACTTAAAGAGGATCAGATCTCTACAAAATGTTTTACATATATACATATACGTGTGTGTACACACACACATATACATATATGTACATATGTTATATACACACATATGTGTGTATGTGTATATGTGTGTGTTATATATACATATATGTGTGTATATGTGTGTGTATTCTGCCATTAAGATATATACACACACAGATACATATACATATATGTACATATGTGTGCATATATATACATACACATATGTGTGTATATATATACATAATAATATATATATTATTATTATGTATATATTCTGCCATTAAGATATAAATTGCAGCATTTCCCATGTTAGTAATACTCATGTGTAAAAATTAATCATGTTAATATTTTTTTCATTTTCATTCATCACCTCCAGCACATGGAACCAGGGAATGATACACAAATTTCAGAATTTCTTCTCCTAGTACTTTCAGAGGAACCAGAACTGCAGCCCCTCATATTTGGGCTTTTTCTCCCCGTGTACTTGATCACCGTGTTTGGAAACCTGCTCATCATCCTGGCCATCAGCTCAGACTCCCACCTCCACACACCCATGTACTTCTTCTTCTCCAACCTCTCCTTTGTGGACATTTGTTTCACCACGACCACCAGCCCAAAGATGCTGGTGAACATCCACACACAGAATCAAGTCACAACCTATAAAGGCTGCATCACACAGATGTGTTTTTAAATGCACTTTGGAGTATTGGATAACTTCCTCCTGACCGTGATGGCCTATGACCGCTTTGTGGCCATCTGTCACCCCCTACACTACATGGTCATCATGAATCCCTGGCTCTGTGGACTGCTGCTTCTGGTGCCCTGGATCATGCATGCCCTGTATTCCTTGTTGCAAAGGTTAATGGCTTTGCAACTGTCTTTCTGTACAGTCTTGAAAATCCCCCACTATATCAGTAAACATAATCAGATACTCCAACTTGCCTGTTCTGGCACTTTTCTTCATAACCTGGTGATGTATTTGTCAGTGTGCTGCTGGCTGGTGTTTATTTTGCTGGTATCCTTTACTCTTACTCTAAGATCGTTTCTTGCATACGTGGAATCCCATCAGCTCAAGGGAAACTTAAAGCATTTTCTACCTGTGTATCTCACCTCTCTATTGTCTTCTTATTTTATTGTACAAGTCTAGCAGTGTACCTGAGCTCTGCTGCTACCCACAACTCACACTCAAGTGCAGTGGACTCGGTGATGGACACCGTGGTCATACCCATGCTGAAACCCTTCATCTACAGTCTCATGAACAAAGACATAAAGGGATCTTTGAAAAGATTCTGTGAGATGGCAGCTATAAAAGGAACAACTGTTCTTGGGCTAAAGGATTTCCATGTTTGGAGGACTAAAAGCCTTGGAACCAGAAAATTGTGGAAATAGAATATGCCTCCTTTATTTTATTTTTTTTTGCTGGAATTTCCATTTACTTTACTCATCTTCTTTACACAATGTACATGATTATTTATCATGCTTTCTTCTCCAAAACATATTTTCTCATTTGGTCCATTTTCTCAGTCTCACAAATTTTTTTTTTTTTTTCTCAAATTGAACCAAAAATATTTGGAAAAGCCAAATTATTCTGTGAAGTCATGTGAATCTTAAAAATTATTTCCTCTGCCCTGTGCCTCTTTGGTGTTAGAAGAGGGCCTTGGGGTCATTGTCTGCTCCATTACTTCTTTTGTTCTGCCGCCTCTCTATGCTGGGCTGACTCCTGTGACTGACACTGGCTCCTGAACATGCAGAGGTCACACTGAGGAAACGGTGGCAGAGGAAAGCAGGCTTTTGGGACTCTGCTGTTAAGCAACCGTTTTTCTTGCCTTTTTAAATGGTGAGATGGGCCCCAATTTCCTTGAATACATATTGTCCCAGATGTGAATCAGGCTTTATTAAAGAAGAGATAGATGATTCTAGTTTGTTTGGTGGTGGCGACAGCCAGATATAAAATAACATATTTTTACAAAGTTCTGGCACAATTTGAACCTCAGAATGATTATTCCAGATTTTAGGCAATTTCTAAGTAGCAATTCACTGGACCTAGATAACAGAGCCAATGAAGGAGGTCACCAAACTCACACTGACTCTAGGGACCAAGTCAGTCTTCAAGGTTGCCAATGACACGGAGATACAGGAAGTACACAAGGAAGTACTCATCCCAGTAGATCTCCAGCTATTGAAAGAATAATACAACAGTTCTTGGCTTACATCTTTGCAAATTCTGTTGTTCCTGGATCTCCACACCCTTTGCCTTAGAGCAAGATACTGCACTCCTACCCTTGGGACTATGTCTGGGGTCACACAGGGCTTGATGCTATCCTAACCCAGCTTTTAAGACAACTGGAAAACAGGGCCTCCACAAGCTGACAAGGGAAAGATCACATCTCTTCTAACAGTGACAGTAATTCAGGAGCAAGTCGATAAGTGTTTAGAGTGTTTGGTATGCAAAGAAGATTACACAGTTGAAGAGAAAGTGGCAGTTACCCTGCAGCCACATCTTTCACAGCAGTGGTATTGTGCCATGGTTAGTACTGCATGATAACATGTTCTATATGTGGGAAGAGCTTAAAGGTGAGCATGCTACTTGGTAAACCCAGAGCTCTGAGGCCTCTGCAAGCAACAGATTTAGCAGTGACAGACAACTACAAGACTGATGGACTTTCTGAAGCTGAAGACTATGTCTGAGTCAGGGCTGTGATACTCTTCTACCACAGCTGTAAATTGTATCAAAACAAACCCCCCAAAAATAGTAAGTGAATTTAGGAAACGTATAAGAAACCCCAACCCATAATATTAATGCGGTGAGTGTTTTTCTTCTCTAAATTTAAAATTAGCATCTGTAGATGGAATTATATCTACAACTAAATGCCTCTGATTTCTCAATTCAGAGTGATAATTTTATAACTGAAACTTAATATTGTGGGTTTACCCACCAGCCAGAATAGAATCAGTTTCTTAATGCACAGTTAGGGTCCTGCTGTCTGTCAAGTTACCCTGTAATATAGATGCTTTCACCTCCTTGTCCAACCTCCACTCTATCATTAATGTATGTTATAGTAAATACAGTGGACCAGAGCCCTAAAATAAATCAAAATAAAAATAATCTCTTTTCATATGGTTGTATATCTCTAGAATTCTCTTTTGCGTTCCTAAAGAGTATTCATGAGTTGTATAATTCACATATAGCAAACTACACTTGTTGACTAAGTTCATTTACATGATGTTTTGCACAGAGAAAAATGAAATAGTTTTCTCTTTGGGTCTTTTCTATTCTATTTCACTACTTTAACTGCTCTTAATAAGAATGAGAACACTAACATTCTGCTGGTTTTAACTGCACTTCTGCTTTTATTCTCTTATTGAGTTCAGTGTCCATAATGCCTCCCATAGGCCCTGCAGGAAAAATTGATTATCAAATATATATCTCCAGGTAGCGTCGTCAGAGAAAGGCAAAATGTATCATAGATTCACCTAATATGCTCTTTAGAACAAATTGACTTTATATATGAGGAAGCATTACTCAGTTGATTTCTATGCAAAGATTTCTTTTCCATTCTATAATCTACTCCTGAAGTATACAAGATGAATACCACGTGTGAGGGTTTGTTTTCATGGAGATGAAGAATGGTTGTTGTATTTACATTTTATTACTAAATTGCTTTCTTGTTTGTCCTCCCAAATTTCAGTGCTGTCTACACATATGACTCTTCTACAGACTAAACAAAATATCTCCACTTTTCTTATTTTATCATAACCACTAACTGGATAGTGAATGAACAATGTCACTGTCATCACTTTCATAGCTCCCCATATGCAGGAAATTCTTCCATCTTCATGATCAGAGCATGACTCACAGGAGAACTCTAAATCCTGCCCCGTCTTAGGGTTTCTTCAGGATTTCTGCTAAAATGCACATCCTTCCAACCTCTTCTGGTTACTTGAAAGTGACCCTTAATAGAATCAATTGTTAATCCAAGTATCCAAAATAAACTCAAATAACAGAATGATTATAAATGCCACATCCAAATATCAGAACATAGGCCCATAATTAACAACCAGGCAGTAATTATAATTGCCGTCATTCGATTCTTTTTAGTTAGTGTATCAGATAGCCAATGCTGGATAACAAGCTGACTTAAATGATATAATTTATATGAAATGGGATTGTATGGTGGTAATTCTGATCGCTGCTCAGATACTCACAGGTTGGCATACATAATGAATCTCTACATTATGTATCTCCAGCTCATCCATGATGTTGTATAAGGCTGTAATGCACCCTTGTCTTAAACCAATTTATGACAGTTTACTTATATATATAGTTAATCTAGTGTAAAAAAATGAGTTTACCAAAAATAATTTTCCATAAATTAATGTCACTGTTTTATATCCATATAAAAAAACACTATGCTGTCTACCAAATGATATTTCTCCTCCTCCTTTAGTGTGACTCAAGCTACCTGTACTCTACATCCTATTTTGAAACAGGAATAATTAGATTTGTTCTATTAGCTAATTTATTGGAGTGTAATTATATGCAATATATTTCATATATTTAAAGTGTACAAGATGCTGGATCAAAGGGACCTAACAAATTAGGAGGATATATTATATTGGTCTATTTATACATCATTCAGGAAACTGTATGAAAGCTTTAATTGCATTGCTACATATCTGTGAAAAATTGAATCTCTCTGAGCCTGTTTCCTTATTTTTCATGTAATACTGGATAATCATATTTCTGATAAATATGGTGCAGAATACATAAAATCCATGGAAATATTTGTTGAGTACAAAAATTCTCTCATCAGATAATAAACAGTCTGCTTATGTATATGTGTATTTATATATAATTATTTAGTAAATAAACAGACTACTCACATATACATGCATAAACAGACTCAATAACCCCATCATTTATGCTGAAATAAACTGTGGGATAATGTGGAGAGGATAGAAATTAAAATAAAGGTAGGTTGAATTAACATGAAATTTTAAAAATATAAAAACATAGAAAAATGTTTTCATGTAGAATCATTGTCCTTAATTTTATTTAATTTTATTTGTTGATTAATTTTTATTATGGTTACATTGGTTAACAGAAGCCAGTAAGATTCAGGGTGTACAATTCAACAGTAAGGCATATGTGTGTGTGTGTGTGTGTATAAAATATATTATATGTATTATATAATACATATATATAATATATACATATATATTATATACATATGCATATATATTATATATACTATATGTATATATATATATATATATATGCATATATATATGCATATATATATATATATATATAATAATATATACATATCACACACATACATACATCGTATTGTGTGTTCATTGCCCATAGTTAATTTATTTCTGTCACCACATATTAGACCCCATTAAGCACCCCCTTTCCCCACCCCCTGGTAATCACTAGTCTATTATCTATGTTCATGATTTTAATAACGAATTATTGTCCTATCTTAATGTCCAAAGGCCTCAAGTTCAGAACCACATTTACATTGTACGATGGGAATTCTCTGTATCAGCAAATGGGGCAAAACCCCCAATTTGACTTTAGGTTTCTTCTTCTACTTAGTGCAATTTCAACACAAAATGTCCTCACCCAAGAGAATTAAAATGATGAATTGAGACCCTTGAAATTACATTTCCCAAAATCATTTATTGGATAAATGTCTATAACATAGCTATTGCTGCTGAAACAAAACATCACACTAATGAGTTTAAAAGAAACAAATTAATTCACGTAATGTTCAGGAGGTCAGAAGTCTGAAGAGACCATAGACTAAAATCAAGTTGTCTGTCAGGCATGTTTCTTCTAGAGGCTTCAGGAATGAATTTGTTTTCTCTCCATTTCCATCTTCCCATGGCCACAGGCATTCCTTGGCTTATGGTCCTTTCTGCAACTTCAAAGCCAACACTGTAGCATCTTCCAATCTCCCTCAGATTCCAACTTTTCTTCCTTCCTCTTCCACATTCTAGGATGACAGTGATGATGTTAGTCCCACCTGCAAAGTTAGGGTCAGTGATATCATAAAGGCAGCTTATTAGCCACCCTATTTCATCTGCTCTCTTAATCCTTCCTTGAAACAAAAAAAAAATAACATATTACAAATTTCTATGGATTATGATGTGATGATCTTGGAGATTCTTGTTCTGCTTACCATAATTTTTTTTTGGTATATGGTGTCACTCAATAGCCTTTCTATAAAGAATCGAAATAAGTATTTTCAGAAGTATATCATATAATGTCATTTATGAATTCTTAGATAAAATAACTGAACAATGAATTTATAACAGCCTCTGGAATGAGTACAAGTGTCATCTCAGACAAACACTTTGGTGGCACTGGGATGATTCCACAAGTGTGACAGAGCTGTGACCTTGATGGGGTCCTCCTCCCAGGACCCCACAAAAGAAGCAGAGAGGGGCCACAAATTCATGCTATGTTTTCTTTTGGACACAACCTCTAACCCCTCACTGTAGCTCCAAATGACCATAGTAAGAATTTGTAGACTCTTTTAGCTGTTTAACTATGACCTATGTTCCACTCTGGGAAATACTTGCAAAGCTACTATTTTCTTGGTGAATCAAATTATTCTACAACTCTTCATATTCTACTTATTGCAAATCTATAGCACATAATTTGTAAATGTTTGTTGTCAAAAGAAGTATGAAATGCTTGTATGTCTTTTTACCCCAGGTAGAAATTAATTTATTTTTCATGATTGATTCACAATCACATTCTCTTAGGTGGACTGCACAATCCTGTTTATTGCTTTGAGACTTTAAACAAAAATTTCAGGCTGCACTGAGATACAATTGACATAACCTTGTGTAATTTTAAAATGCACATGGTAATTTATTACACATATATAGTGAAATTATTGCCACAGCGAGATTAATTAACATATCCAGCACTTTATATAATTGCTTCTTTATGGTGAAAACATTTGAGATATACTTTCTCAGCAATTTTCAAGGATCTAATACAGTATTGTTAAATATAGACACTTTCTGTGATTTGATCCCCATAACTTAAACATCTTAAAACCAAAGTTTGTACCCTTTGATTAATATCTCCACATTTCCCTCACACTTCGTCCCAGGCAACCATCTATTTAGTATTCATTTCTATAAGTTCGGTTTTATAGATAACATATGTAAGAGAGAATATGAAGTTTTGTCTTTCTCTACTAACTTCAGTTATTATAATGCCCAAAAAGTCCATCCATGTTGTCATAATGATATAATTTCCTTCTTGTTTATCACCGAATAATATTTCATTGCATATTATATATACATATGTCTTTCTTTATCTATTTATTCATTGGTGGAGGCTTAGCTTGTTCTTATGCATTATGCTGCAATAAACATGGAGTGGATGCAGATATCTTTTTGCAATAGTGATTTTATTTCCTTCAACTATATGCTAAGAAGTGAGGTTGTTGGAATATATGGTAGCTCTATTTTTTCTTGTCTCTTTTTTTTCCTATTGGTTGAAAAAATGTACATGTTTCTATAGAATTAGATAAGTCCTTATCTCTTTCTCTTTGGGAGTCAGGAACCTCCCCAACCCCCCAAAAAAGCAAGCTCAGCAAAATATATTTGCCTTAAAACTAGTCCAGGGCTGTCAAGCACTCGACAGATTAAAAGCTGACTTCAATTCTTAGTGGGAAAACTTAGATTTCTGATCTTGAGTTTTCTTTCTAAAGAGGGCACATAAGCTTTTTGAGAACATTCATTTGTTCATTAAATAGCATTCATTGAACATCTATAATGTGCCTGACGTTGTACTTTGCCTTGAGGAGAGAGAAGGTACTGAGGCAGGCCCAAGTCCTGCCCTGTGGACTGGCTGAGTCTCCAAAATTCACAACCAGTGTGAATTTCAGCCAAGAGGCCTGATGACTGGATAGTCAACAGTTTCTGGACCCTGGAGCCAGATTAGGGGGATCCAGATCAGGTTCTCCTACTTACTAGCTGTTTGAATTTGCATACTAACTGTGTGAGTTGGCGAGATTGTCTGAACTTCTCTGTGCCTCAGCTGTTTCCACTGGCAAAGATGGAAGCATAATTGCATCAACATTGTAAAGTTGCCGTGAAGATTAAGTTTAATCTGCATAAAGCATATATAACAGTGCCTGGCAAGAGGCAAGTGTTTTTTTTGAGTGTCAGCTGTTATTATTATCACCGGGCCTGCTGAAAAGAAGGGTAATGGGATAGAGGTTGGCAGAGAGCCTTCTGATTGAGGGTCACTTCTTTGAGGGAACCATTATTTTCCTTATAGTACAGATATGGAAACTGAGGTTAAAGGATTTGAGGTATGCCAAAAGGATTAATTTAGCAGGCCGGGGTTGTCCACATCCTGCACATTCCAAAGAAAGGTTTGGCTCCTGTCTCACTCCTGAGAGACAACTTCTAAGCCTTTTCAATGTCCTCCCTGATAAGAGTTTCTTTGTTTATCTGGGGACCTTGGCCACTATGAATAGATATGCTTATAATATATCTTATTGTGGGGCCTTGGGCCACACAAGATCAACTTAACCTCTGGAGGGGCTGGAGACTAAGGTCAGCCATGCAGGCAGGCAGTCATGTCTATGTGACCGGACCCCAACAAAACCCCTGGACACCAAGGCTCATGTGAGCCTACCTAGTTGGCAATACTCCATGCATGTTCACACATCATTGCTGGAAGAACGAAGTGCTGTCGACACAACTCCACTGGAAAAGACAATGAAAGCTCACTCCTGGTCTCTCCAAGACCCTATCACATGTACCTCTTCCCTTGGCTGATTGTAATCTGCACACTTTCACTATAATAAACTGTAGCATGAATGTAACAGTTTTGCTGAGTTCTGTGAGTCTTCATTGAACCTGAGGTTGGTCTTAGGGAGCCTGACTACACCAGTGGAGTGATTGCCCAAGGTCATGGAGCTAACAAGTGGTGGAGTTTAGATCCAAGTCCAGGTCATTAAGAATAGTTAAGAAAGGGGCGGGGGAGGAGTGGAGGGAGAAGTGGTTGACACTTAAGGGGTGGGTTACATTTGATGAAGGTAGAGGATACATAAATGAATGAATATATCTACCAAATATTTCCTGAGCAAATGTGATGTGCCAAGTGCTGGTCCAGGCACTGATGAGGGTCGCTATGACATTTAGAGTGGGAAGACACAGCCTGTAAATCAAAGATAAAGAGATACACACAAGAAGATTTCAGGTATGTAATGTGCTGAAATGAATACCACACAGGACGCCATTGCTCTGTGCCAGGCACAGTTCTGAGGCATTAACTCTTTCCATCCTTATAAAAACCCTGTATAATAATACTGTTCTTACCAGCTTGAAGCACAGAGAGGCTCAGTTTTTGGCCAGTCACACAGGTAGTAAGCAACAGAGCTGGTGTTTGAACCCAGGCAACCTGGGCCCAGGATCCACGCTCCTGACCACTATACTCAGTGGCCTTCATGGAAGTGATCACATGGGCCTGAAGCAAAAGCATCTGGCCCGAAAGACACCGATGGTGATGCACAAATAGACAAAACAGTCACGGAGGAGCAGATTCGAGGACCTGAATGAGTGCGGTGTCATCTCAGACACACAAATTGGTGGCACTGGGTTGATGGTGGATGATGGTGGATTCCACCAGTGTGAAATGAACTTTAGAGACCACACCATGTAATACTTTCCAGCCACACATCTTCCTATACAAGATTGCACATCCTTTTATATAACACGTGGCCAGAACAATCCTGTTTTGCAGAAAAATTGGAGGGAATAGAATAAAATTAATAGCTAAATAGCTAAAACGTTTATGATAGCTCTATTCCAATTTACATTTCCACCAACAGTGTACAAGTGCTCCCTTTTCTGCACATCCTCACTGGCAAATATTATCTTTGGTCATTTTGATAATAAAATTCCTAATAGATAGAATTCCTGACAGACACAAACACACTAAATTTATAGTCTCATACATTTCCACAAGTGTATCTATACATACATTAAAAAAAAAACACCCTAAAAACCAAATAGTCATTTTGTGGGGACAAAAAATTAAACTTCCAATTGTTTTATGCAAGAATGTGATCAAACACAGGAATGCAAACACTCCAATCCCACCATAGAGAAACAAAGAGCTCTCACAGGCAATCTGTGATCAAAAAAGTAAATGACTAACCAATGCACATATATAGACAGCCTCACAGGTAACAAAATATTTGCAAAGTAAAGCTCATTAGCATTCCTCTTTACATACGGTAAATAAACTTTTTAATGTGAAACCCAGGGTGAGGGAAGATACTGTGAGATGTTTCTCTCGTGAAATACTGTGGCAAAGATGTAAGTGCAAGCATTCCTTGGTCTGGGAATTTCGCATCGACATGGAAATAGTCAGATATGCCACATCTTTAAAACTAAACAAACAAAACAAAACAAAACAAAACAAAAAATCAAAAAAAAAAAAAAAACCCTCACTTCGCTTTCTATCCCTCCACAACTAACTCCCAATTTCTCTACACTTCTTAATAAGGCCTCGGACAACTTTTCCTGGAAGCACTTTGTGCCTCTTATACCTCCCTCTAATTGGACTTCTATTGTTATCATTTAATTGGCAACACTGACCTTTGCACTACTGAAATCAAT
The DNA here is from genome assembly GCA_003508835.1 of Eonycteris spelaea. NCBI lineage: Eukaryota > Metazoa > Chordata > Mammalia > Chiroptera > Pteropodidae > Eonycteris > Eonycteris spelaea. Next base: position 33,266 of record PUFA01000836.1, read on the forward strand.
GTTCACTTCTCTTGTCAGCATCATAAACACACTGATTTATAAATGAAGCCAGCAAACAACCACGGTGAGATCGCTAGATCATACTGTAGCTCTATTTCCATTAGCATTTCCACCAACAGTGTACAAATGTTCCCTTTACTCCACATCCTCACCAGCATTTGTTAGTTTGTCATTTTGATAATAGAATTCCTAATAAATAGAATTCCTGTTGGGCTGGACGACACAAAATTTATATTGGTGTTTATATTTATGTATGTATACATATATTTTAAATATATGTGTATATTTATACGTCTCCAAAAATATATCTCTACAAACATATAAGAAACTAAATGGCGAAGAGTCATTTGGTTAAAAAAAATAAGTAAACTAACAAACCTCCAATTCATTTTTGAAAGAATGTGATCAGAGACGGGAATGTAAACACTCCAACTCCATCATACAAAAACAAAGGGTTCTGAGAGACAATTTCTCATTAGGAAAGTAAATTGCTAATACACACACACACACACACACGTGTGTGTGTGTATCTATCTATCTATCTATCTATCTATCTATCTATCTATCTATCTATCTTCTATATATATATATGTATGTATGTATATACAGCCTCACAGGTGGTGAAATCATTGCAAAGTAAAGCTGATCAGTGTTTTCCTTTGCACATATTAAATAAATTTTTACATAATTTATTCTTTTAATTTTCTAACAGAAATAGCACTACAATTTAATTGTACAGTTATATCTTCTTGTAAATTTTACTGTTTGAAGATTTTATTTCATAATGCTACTTCTAATGGCTCATATCTATCTTTTTTCTTTACTTTTAAAAATGTTTCTTTTAAAACATTATTATTTTTAGGTGTATAACATAGTGATTACACATTTTTATAATTTACAAAGTGATCACCCCAATAAGTCTAGTAACCATAAGCACCATACATAGTTATTGCAAAATTATTGACTATATTCCATAGGCTGTACTTTACAACAAAATGATTATTTATAACTTGAAATTTGAACATCTTAATTCCTTACCCCTTTTACCACCCCCCACCCCAACCTCCCTCCCATCTGGCAACTGTGAAAATGCTCTCTGTACCTGTAAATATGTTTTCATTTTGTTTTTTCATTTATTTTGTTCTTTAGATTCCACATAAGTGAAATCATAAGGCATTTGTCTTTCTCTGTCTGACTTACTCTACTCAGCACGAAACCCTCTAGGTCCATCCGTGTTTTTGCTGATGTGAAGATTTCATTCTTTCTATGGATAAGTAATATTCCACTGTATTATTGTATCACCTCTTCTTTATCCATCCATCTATCGATGGACATCCAGGTTGCATCTATATCTTGGCTATTGGAAATAATGCTGTAATAAACGTATGGGTTCACATATCCCCTCAAAGTAGTGCTTTGAATTTGTTTGGATAAATACACAGAGTAGAGATTACAGAAGTTCTCTTTGTCTCTGTTGTTTAAAGGTATATTTTGTCTGATGTAGGTATTGTTACCCAGATTTTGGTTTTTGTTTGTTTGTTTTCATTTCACTTAATGTCTTTTTCCATTCCTTTATTTTCAGTCAGTGGGTGTCTTTTGACCTGAATGTGTCTACTATAGGCAGCAGACCATATAGATCTTGTTTTCTTTTCCATTCAGCCAGCTCACATTTTTTTAGTTTTTTTTTCAATTGAAGTTCACATTCAATATTATTTTATATTAGTTTAAGTGTACAGCACAGTGGTTAGACATTTATGTAATTAACAAAGTTATCCAGGGAGACTGTGCATGGGTCCCACAGGTGCTGCAGGAGTGTCCCTTTGTGGGTTGTTTGTGCCCTCCAGTTGTAGCTGAGTGTTTATGACTATGCTGTCTTTTGATTGGAGCATTTAATCCATTTACATTTAAAAGAGTTGTTGATAGATATGTAGTTATTACCATTTATTATTTATATTTTTGAACTGTTTTCTTCTTTCTTTTAAAGAAGTCCCATTAACATTTTGTTGTTGTTGTTGTTATGCTGCCTTGGTGATAATGAACTCCTTTAGCTTTTTCTTGACTGGAAAGCTCTTTGTCTATCCTTTGATTCTAAATGATAGCCTTGCTGGGTAGAGTAATCTTGGTTGTAGGTCCTTGCTTTTCATTACTTTGAGTATTTCCTTTTAATCCCCTCTTGTCTGCAAAGATTCTGTTGAGGAATCAGCTGACAGTCTTATAGGACCTCCCTTTTAGGTAACTAACCACCTTTCTCTTGCTGCTTTTAAGATTCTCCCTTTGTCTTTAAGCTTTGATGTTTTAATTATGATGTGCCTTCCTGCGAGCTTCTTTGGATTTATCTTCTTTAGGACTCTGAGCTTCCAGGAACTGTACACCTATTTCCTTCATCAGGTTAGGGAACTTTCAATCACTTTCTCTCTTTCTTCTCCTTCTGGCGCCCCTATGATGCAAATGTTGGTATGCTTGATGTTGTTCCAGAGGTTCCTTAAACTAACCTCATTATGTTATTCTTTATTTTTTTGTTCTGATTGTATGATTTCCACTACCTTCTCTTCCAAATATACAATTTGATCTTCTGCTTCATCTAATCTACTGTCGACTCCTTCTAATGTATTCTTCATAATGGTTATTGTATTCTTCATTTCTGACTGGTTCTTTTTATGTTTCCTATTTCTTTATTGAAGTTCTCACTGAGTTAATCTACTCTTCTAAATTTACTGAGAATTCTTATAACCAGTGTTTTGAACTCTGCCTCCAGTAGATTGCTTGTCTGGATTTTGTTTAGTTTCATCTTCTGGAGTTTTGTCCTGTTCTTTCATTTTGAACATATTTTTTATACGTCTCTTCATTTAACTGCCTCCCTGTGTTTCTTTCCATATATTGCGTAGATCTGCCATGTTCTCCCTGTCTTGGTAGAATGACCTTCTGTAGTACATGTCCTGGTACCTATTGCCCACAGTCTCTTTGGCCACCTGAGCCAGGTATTGCAGGAGTGTCCCTTTTGTGGGTTGTATGTGCTGTTCTGCGTAGCCGAGTGTTGATTGTTGTTGAGATGTCAGTGGGAGGGTTTGACCCTCAGGCTGACTGCCTATGAGAAGTGGCCATGACTATAGTGGATGAGCTGTCATGCAGGGCCTGACCCCACAGACTGGGATTCACTCTAGTGGCTCTCTGGACTCTGCTTGGTCCACCCATTGAGTTTGTTGATTATGAAACATGTTGAGGAATGCTCTGATGGTCTGAAGCTTCCCGCTGGATGTTTTGGTTTGGGGCATCTCGGGAGGGGACTTTGGGACAAGCCAAGCCCAGTCCCTGCCTGCAACCTGGTAAGGCTACAAAATGATCTTCAGATGGTTGCCAACTGTGCTGGGCTTGGTGGCACCTTGGAGAGGCTAAGATGTAAACCGAGGCCAGCTGCTACTAGTGCAGGTCTTGGGACTGGTTATCAAAAGGTATGGGGCAGAGCAAGGCCAGATACTGCCTGTTTGGGCTTTTTGAACCCTTGAGAGATTTTAAGAAGGTTTGCAATGCAAGCCAAAGCTGGCCATTTATGTAGAACTGTTGCTGTAAATACTTGTGGTTGCTTGGACATTAGATGTTTTATGGTCTCTGGGAATCACTAGCACATGGGAAACAGTGTTAGTTAAGTTAATGAAACATTCGATTTTGGTACCCACCTGTCCCTGCCAGCTGGGTGGGGGAAGGGCTCAGCAAAGTAACAATGGTGTCGGGCAGCACTTCGGTTCCAGACAGAGTTGTCCCTCTAACCCCTGCCTTTGTGCCAGACAATTCAGTTTCTCCCCATGTGTATCTGGTGCCTTTCGAGCTGCTGTCCCTAAGCTGGAGCTCAGAGTGTGTGAGTTTGTGAGTAATTCTGTGCACAGTCCTTTAAGGCCTGCAGTGCGCAGGTCCAGCAGTCCTCCATCTCACTCAGCCACAATTTCCTCTGGTTTTCACAGATGAATGTTATGATGTTATGGGGACTTCTCTTCTCAGGACTGGAGCCCTGATCTGGGGAGCTCAGTGTGGGGTCGGACTCCTTGCTCCTCAGGGTGGACTACTGCTCATGATATATCCCTCCCGTTTCTTAACTGCCACACATGTGTGTATGGGAAGTGTCTGTTCCTCATCCCCAGTATGTGTCTGTTTTTTTTTGTTTGTTTGTTTGTTTTGTTTTGTTTTGTTTTGTTTTTAAATTTATATCCTTAGCTATGGGGATTCTGTACACCAGGGAGTTCTCAGGGGTGATTATTCTATAATTCAGTTGTACTTCTGATGTGGTCATGAGAGGAGGTTAGCACAGCATTTACCTGCTCTGCCATCTTGACTGGGATGTCCATTTTGTAGTTAATTTTTGACAGCTTTAATATGATGTGCAATGGAGAAGGGTTTTTTGGATTGAGATAATTAGGTGTTCTATCAGCTTTTTGTATCTGAAGGTTCAGATCTTTTCATAGCTTTGGATGTTTTGACCATTATTTTTTTGAATAAGCTCTGTGTTTCCTTCTCCCACTCTTCTCCCTCTGGTATAATCATTATTCTGATGTCGTTCTTTCTAATAGAGTCAGATAGTTCTCATAGAATACCTTCATGTTTTACACTCAATTCTCTCTTCTACCTGAGTCATTTCTACATTTCTACCTTTAATATCACTAATTCTTTTCTCCATCTAGTTTGCTCTATCTCCTAAGATTGCCAGGTCATTCTTCATCTCATTTATTTAGTCCTTTGGCTCCAAAGTTTGCTTGTATTTCTTAATAGTTCAATCTCTTTGATAAAGTACTCTTTTCGTTCATCGATTTTATTTCTGAGTTCATTAAACTTTTTCTGAGTTTTCTATTCTTTTTAAAGTATTTAACTCTTAACTGTTTAGCTGGTTGCTTAGTAGAGGTCTTTCTTTTGTTTTCCAGTAGGTGGTGCTGTAGAACAAGTTTGTTTTCTCTCTCTTTTTTTTAAATTAAATTTACTGGGGTTTTAAATTAAATTTATAGGTTTATAGGTTCAAGTGTGTGTTCATTGTGTGTTCACCACTCAGAGTTAAATTTCTTTCTCTCACCATATATTTGACCCTCTTTACCCTTATCTACCTCCCCTACTTCCCTCTGTTAACTACTAAACTGCTGTTGTGTTTATGAGTCTCTGCTTGTTTGTTTGCTCCTTTCAGTTTTATATCCCACATATGAGTGAAATCATATAGTTCGCAATTTTTTCTATCTGACTTATTTTGCTTAACATGATAATCTCAAGATCCATTCATGTCATCACAAATGGCAGTATTTCATCTTTGCCTATGGCTGTGTAATATCCCATAAAGAAGATGTGTTACATGTATATAAGTTTATTCTCTTTTAACTACTACTGGGTCTACCAGAATCTCTGTATGGCAATATTGCCTCAGTCATGGAAAATGCTGAGTATTCCCAGAACAAGTGAGTATCCTCTTTATACACTGGTCACTTCAGTCTCAGGACACCACCACCCTGGTGGGCTGTGATGGCTATGGGTCTTTTGGTCTGTGTGTTCCATACACCACTTTCCTGCAGCCACACTTCTCAGTCTGAGGTGTCTCAGATGCCTCTACCATGCTCTGCTACAATGAGTGGAGGAGTGGACAAGGAGGGGAACAGGACTCGAGTGTCTGAGGCTTCCTTCTTTCTAATGGGTTCAACCACAATGAACACAGACCATTTAGTCTAGAAAGTTGCTTCTGCTCTTTGGTGATTTGCTGAGTGAGGGTTTTAATGCCAAGTAGGTAGGCAGGTTTCTGTGTTTTTGGCTTTCTTTGTCCGGTGATGGCAGCTTGTGGAATGCTGCTAGTCTTTGAATTGCTTCTCTGCCCTGACCCTGGGCTCAGCCTCTATGTGTACTGGCCAACCAGGCCTGATTGCTGCCTCTGCCCCTCTGATCTGCCCAGTGAGGGTTGAACCCTGATATTCCACCTATGGTGGAGACTACCTTAGAGTAAGAGTCAATGATACCAGCCAGAGGACCCCCACCCAGCCGAACGGTTAAGAAATATATCACCATGTAATTAAAAGGTGTCAGAACAAGCATGTTGAACCATCTGATTGAGGTCACAGATAAAGCGGGGGATTTTCAAGACTGTACAGAAAATAGTCACAACACCATTAAGCTTTGCAGCAAGGAATACAGAGCACTCATGAGCCAGGACACCAGAAGCAGCAGTCCACAGAACTGGAGATCACCATGACCGTGTAGTGCAGGGGGTGACAGATGGTCACAAAGCAGTCATAAGCCATCACAGTCAGAAGGAACTCATCCAATCCTGCAAAGAGTAAGAAAAATATATTTGTGCTATGTGGCCTCCATAGGTTATGACTTTGCTCTGTATTTGGATGTTAACCAGCACATTCGGGATGTTGGTGAAAGTGAAACAGATATCCACCAAGGACAGGCTGCAGAGGAAGAAATACATAGGTGTGTGGAGGTGGGAGTCTGAGCTGATGGCCAGTATGATGAGCTGGTTTTCAAACACAGTGATCAGGTACATGGAGTGGAAGAGCCCCAATGTAAGGGGCTACAATTCTGGTTCCTCTGAAAATCTCAGAAGAAATTTTGAAAAATTGTAAGATTCTCTGTTTCCATGTCATAGAGGTGACTTACAGGAAAGAGGAAAATAACATGCATAATTTTTATTCAAACTGGCATTACTCACATAGTTCTAATACTAGAGTTCATATTTTGACTTCAAGAAATTAATTTCAATATTTTTTTATGGATGTGGTCCCTTCTTGGGGTTTCCTGTGTGATTACACAGTAGGAATGTTTGTCTCATTCTGCTTTTTCTCCTAGGGGAACATGGCACTGTATTCTATAGTATTGAAAAGGTCTTCATGTATTTTGGAAATATTGTTTGCCAACCACGTTTTAGGCACTGTCTAGGCTTGAAGACGAGAGCTAAAGAACCAAATTTCCTCAATTCAATGATGAGGGATGTTGAAGAAGAATGTACAATAATTTTTTTTAAGTAACATTTCAGATGGTGAAGGGTTTCGTGAAAAAAAGGAAAGCAGATGTAAAGGAGAAAGTGACGAGGACATTGTGTTTTTTATGTGTGTTTAGGCAAAACCTGCAAACACTTGATATTTGCACATTGCTTCTAGGAGGAAAAGGAGGGAGATGCCAGGTTATGTGGACAACTCTGTAACTTGCTGAGGGATTGGTGAGTGCAAAGGCCCTACGCAGATAAGAAGGGGTTAGTGATGTGCACAAAGTTAACAGAGGATCTGTTAGGCCTTGATTATAATTTTGCAGATTGCTTCTAGGCAGTGGTTCGCACCCAGAAATGATTTTGCCCCTGGGATATTTGGCAATGTCCAGAGGAATACTGCTAAACAACAACAGTCCATGGGAAACCATCCTGTAAGATTATTCACCCATATTGACAACAGTGAGAGGTGAAAAAAACCTAGTCTAGTCCAGTGCTTCAACTTGAGTGTGCCTATGAATCAACAAGGATTCTACTAGAAATGCATAATATGGTTCAGCAGGTCCTGCTATGCTAAGAAACTCTGCATTTCTATCAAGCTCTCAGGTGGTGTTGATGCTGCCAGTCCTGGTTGGAGCAAAGCTGAGGTCTTAGATAAGAGCCAGCTAGACAAACTTTTAGGTTTTCCAAACTAAATTTTTTTGCATGTAGTTTTAAAAGAATAATGTATTCACTCATTCTGGAAATATGACAAATGCTGTTTATTTCTTTATATAAGGGCCCTCGAGTGGCACATAGTAATAAACTTTTCAAAAGACTTTATAGTGAACAGAATAAGGACCTCCTGAACATGTCCAACCTTAGGGACTTTGAACACAATATTTTTATAACAGGGAGGATTAGGGTAGCAGGTATAATGGAGTTGCTAATTGGCAAATGTAAGGTAGAAGATGAGTCAGGATCATTCACGTGTGGACTGAGGTAACCACAACACTCCTCTAGAAGCAGAAGAGGCAACAATATGAACATGCTACACTGCTGGCTTTGAAAAGGAGGAGGGGCCAGGAACTAAGGAATGCAGCTGACCAGAATGCAAACTGGAATGAGACAGAAAACAGTTTCACCTGAGGCTCTACAAGAAACCCAACCTTGCAGACATCTTGAGTTTGACAGGGAAGCACACAGAACTGCGAGAAAATATATTTGCTTGTGTTAAACTACTAGTGTGGGAATACTTTACAGCAGTGGTTAGAATCTAATATAGACATTTATTTAAGAAAATTTGCTGAGGGCCTGATTTGAAGTCTCTCCATTCATTCATTAGTATCTTTGGGTAAGGGAATTTTATGTTGAAAAACCACATGAAGAAGAAAGAAATTATAAATGGAGGTATTGCACTCAATCAGAGGTACAGTGAAGTCATCATTCCATAAATGTAAACATGATCTGGCTATAATAAGTTTGATGCATTCAAATTTAAGGGTCCACCAGTGACCTTAATTTCTCCCTCACTGAACTGCAAAACCTTTGGTTTCTCATCACCTTATACTCTTTGCTTAGAAGTGGGCCAGTCCTCTGTTTTTAGTCCCCACATGCATGATAAAATTTCTCATTAAATATATAAAAACATGACAACTGAGGGGAAAGGCTGAATGTGAGACAGGAATTCCTACTAACAGTTCCAATAGAGAAAGTAAAGGTAACAAACCCCAAATATAAGCGCTCTTGCCAGTAGTGAAATAATTTCAAGTAAAACTATTTGGGATTATTTTTTAGACTTATAACATAATTATTTTTCATGTGAATAACCAGCATGAGAGAAGATACTGCCTCGTATGTCTCACGAGTGGCTGCCGCAAGGTAGTTTCTACCTCCACTCGTCTGGAACTTTTCAATGAATACATGTTCAAATAAGCCCATCTAAGAAATTTAATACAGACACTCTGATTTCACTGCACTGTCCTCCACACCTGACACTCAACTTCCTACTCCCCAACCAAAAAACTCCTCAGATGTGTTTTCAATTTACTGCAACCATTTTATGCATATCACCCATTCTACAGTGTCACCCAACTGTGCATCTATGCCCATCACTTACTTGTAAACTATGGTCCACATAGTGTGATTCAAAAAAACATGGTTATTAACGCATTAACATGAATTAATTATAGATTAGTTACTTAACCAAGAACATAGACAGAGATCTCTTGTCTCTGACTGGGCCCATTGGGCTCTCATATGACTTGAGTAAGAGTTCTCAAGTTCCATTCTCTGACCCACTCCTGAACTAGCTGCTGGGCTATCACACTCACCTGGATGGGGTCTGGGGTCTCTGAGAGGTGGGACTCCATCTGGAAGTCTGAATTCCTCCCTGAATAGTTGATGACGGAAACTGAAGTTCCATCACCCACAAGAGAGCAGGAAGAAGTTAAGCATTGGTCTCAGAACCAGCTTAGAAGCCAAAAGCAACAACCATTTCCTGTGAAGCCCTGGGATCCACATGCCATGGGACTGCAGCAGAGGAGGAATTTTCAGCTCCCTTTATCTGCTCATTAGACACTGTTTGCACTGTTGCTCCCACTCTTAGATTCGATTTCCCTGCGAGACACTTGTCTGGACAGACTGGAAATTTTTCCTACTGATTCTCTGTACCCAAGAGACCAGGATGGAAGTCAAGTGAATCCTGTTTTCATTATTCCTTCTCCATGACATTTCTGCCTGACAGATATCTCACCTCCCAGCAACATATCCCAAACCTGAGTTACAGTTCTCTCAAAAGTCTAAGTCTGAGGACCTGACTTGACTAGGTCCCTTGGATCTTCAAAGTACAGACTTGTGGTGGGACACACCCCCTTATAACTCCAAAACATTGCTATTTCTTATTAAAATGAAGAAAACTATATAACTTTGTTGTAAAGCTTTGGCCACCATATACTTGACACATTAGCCTGTGGAGTTTCAGAAAGAACACTCCAAGCTTTGCCCCGGAAGTTGGGAATTATTTTGAGCTGAAGGCCATTTTAACTACTGGCTCAAAGCAAACTCCTGCTTCTCCCTTTAGCTACCCAGAAGTACTTGAATAGGTGGTCTTTTCTATAATAAGGGATTATTAGAGACAGTCTATCTTTGACCCACCTCTATGGCAGAGCATACTTTTTTCTTCCTAAGAACCTACTCTTTTTATCGTCCTGCACTGACCCTTAGAAGCCCTAAAGCACCTCATCTCATTCCTAGCTCACAATGTCTTTACCCTCAATCATTTTTTCCATATCTGAACCTCTCCTACATGTGGGATCTCTGAGTGTCTCATGTATGGGGGCTTCCCATACATATGTATGTACCAAATTTCATTATTTTTTTTGATAATCTTTCCCATCCATTTGATTATTAGACCAGCCAGAAGAACCTTGAGGGAGGAGGAGAGTTTCCTCCTCCCCACAGTTTGCACAGTGAGGGGAGAACCTCACTGCCTGGAGCCTCAAGCTTCCCATGAGGCTGCTGCAGATGAGCAGACATGGGTGTCTAACATAGGCCAGTGGAAGTTAAGGGTCATCCATGTCACACCCCAAATCTCTGTCTGTGGGATCTGGTGGGAGTGAAAGTTTTAAGAGTCTTTTTTTTTTTTTCTCCTCAATTTGATTAGCAGCAGAAAACACTTGTCAAACTATTTTCTCAGAGTAGTGACCCTTGGTTACTTGGTAGGAGTACTCACGGGGTTCGTTTTTCTCTGTCTCTGTCTTGATTCTCTCCTTTCATCTTCTTATATATACTGAGATATGGCCTTACGACCAGTGAGAATTTTCTCTCTGTACCATTCAGTGCACTTATCGATGTGCACCTTCCCTCGCCCAGCCAGGACAAGCTGTCAGGGGCTTTCCTGTGTCTATGCCGTTCTTCCTAGAGATGGTCTGTTATCTATTTGGTAGGATGCTGGAGGATGCCTATGCTTCTGGTGGGCAGCCAGATATGCTGTGAATCCAAGCTCTGGTATCTTAAACTTATTCTTTTCAAGGGAGGAATGCATGCAATTCTCTGATTTGGAACAGCTGTTTAAAGACAGGGCTCCCCACCTTCCTTAGGCTAACTCCGGGGCTAAATGTGTGTGAGGGTTGCATTGTTTTGCACTCTCCTTTGAGGATGCCTCCAATGTCCACAGTACTCATTTGAGTTGCTATAAACACTACTGTCAAGGCCAGACAATGGAACCTTTTAATAGCAAACTTCTAAATTGAAAAAAAGAAAACATTTTTTAGAGAGCTCCCATATTGTTATAATAACTAGTCTTTAAGATTCCCTTAATCAGGTGGGAGGACAGAAATTAGAACAAAAATCAAAACAATCCAGACCCTTTCCTATTTGCCTTCATACATGTGCAGGCACTGTAAAAAAAAAAATCAGGACATTAAATGTAAAACTGAATAAAAAGGAATAGCATAATCTTACTTAAAGACAACCTAAAATTGAACACCCTAAGAACTCAGCTTATAGCTGTAGGGTTGGAAGCTGCAAACGTAACCACACAAACTTCATTTCTTTCAGTTTTTTTTTTCTTTGATTCAAGATGATTTTGCACGATAACAGATTGCTGACTCATTTGTTTATTGCTGCCCTAATTCTCTGTATATCTGCAGCTTTATAACAAAGTCTTAGGACATAAGATTAATTAGCTTTAGACCTGTCTATAATCATGAAGATGATAGGTTTAATTTGGACTTTAGACTAAGAGTAACATCGTAGCTTTAGGTTGTTTCAGCCCAAGTCCATCTAGGCAGCACAGCAGCTGCATCAGCCACGGGACCATATTGCATGGCACCTGTAGTTGATTTCAGAACTGGACACAATGATCAATTGCTGATTCCTCTCCAACCATCCAATCAGTATAATCCTTGACCCCAAATCCTTTAGTTTCCATGACTACTGATTTTTTTCCTAAATAACCTGTATTCCTGAGATACCTGGAGAGCCAAGGCCTTTGAGTGGTAACTTGACTGTGTCTCCAGGGTTTGTAACTCTCTAATAAACTTTACTTTCTTTGCTGAAAACCTGCATGGATCTCTACTTTGGCTTAGATGCATGCAGGAAGATGGACCCCTTTCTTATCCCAATAACATAGGCAACAAGATAGCAATGTAGTCTCATGTTCTGCTGTCAGCACTTATGCCTTCAAAGGCTCTGGAAAAGAAGATGAGTCTGACATTTCCAAGGCATGCTATCTGAGATGCACAAAGACGATAGACAACTTTAAAGTTAAAGATTGACCTTTGTCAAGGAAGCTTCAGGCCTAGGACACGAAGGTGCTCCATGACCTACTTTTAGTTAGGAATTGTACATCCTTGGGGTTACTTTGGTCTCTGAGTTTGTAAGGCTTTATTAAGAGATTCATGAATGAGGTAGTATCTCATTCTAAGAATTAGAAGGGAACTCCCAGTGGTTGTACAAAATGGAAGGATTTTATAGAAAGAAGATAGCCAAGGAAGCTGTTAAGGAAAGAAAAGCGAGGAGATATATATATATATAATATATATATATATATATATATATATATATATATATTATATATATATAGTCTAGGACAGCTTTTTTGGGAGATAGTGAACAGCAAGGAATTTTCCTTCAGTTTCTCTGTTTCTTGCTTAGAAGGATGAAGAGGGCCAAAGTGACCATTTACTCTATCATTCATTATCAGAAAATTCCAACAGTTTGATTAGAAAGGTTGAAACTGCCATTAGATCTGGTATTAAATCTTGTTTTGGCATCATGGGCTTTTAGCAACATTAACACCATTTGGGGCCTGTGTTTTTTTTTCTTTAAAGGTAGTACGGACATTTTAATGGTTGTAATTCTTCCAATCAGTAGCACAGAATATCTTTCCATTTATTTGTGTCTTCTTTAAAATGCACAAATTGCTGAATTAAATGAGCCATATGAAAATTAAGAATACATACTGCGTGAGTATATACACACAAACATATGTATATATGTAATTCGAGAATGTACACAATAGTTTAATTACTTTGTTATATAATTGTAAAAAATGTAGTCATTCTGATACTGTGTTTCCTTATTTCTAATGGTGATGTGAAATAAGAAACCTAATTCAGGTGAATGCTTTTGGAATAAATAAAATGTTTGCAAATATTTGCTCAGTCTGAGGTCTCTTTCTCACATAAGTAGTGTGTGTACAAACACATACATGTTTTTTTTTTAACCTGCCTTCCTTTCAAGTGAACACACACACACACACACACACACATACATGCACAACATAGATTAATCAATAATGTTATTATATGTTGAAAAGAAACTTGAAAGGCATTTGGAGAAAAACATTGAAAGAATAAATTAAAATGAAACTAAAAGAATGTATGCATTTAGACAAAAAGATTTAAAGTAGAATGTTGGATCTTAATTTTTGTAATGAATTACATTTCTATCTTAATACACCAAGGACTCAAAGTCAGAAACACATTTACTTTTATGCCATGGGGAATTCATTAGATCAGCTAATGAAATAAATTCACTATAACCGACTTGTGATTTTTTTCCTTCTAATTAAAGGGGTTTCTAACACAAAAGTCCTTACTCAAGGGAAGCTAATAGAATGAACTAGAGGCTAAAATTTTGTTTCCTGACAAAAAATTTATTGGTAAATGTATTACATTCCTGTAATAATAATTTAAACCATAGCTATGAAGGAATCAAATATAGGTTAATACAATTTTGAATTTCAGAAACTGAGGCAAGTCTCAATGGACTAAAATCAAGATGTCTTCAGGGCTGGTTCTTCTGGAGGCTCCAGGAGAGAATCTGTTTCCTCTCCAATTTTACTTTCTGTGCCCATAAGCATTTCTTGGCTCTGGCTCGACCCATTCCAAAGCTAGCAATGTAGCATCTACCAATCTCCCTCTAATCCAGCTAGTATTTCTTCCTGTTCACTTTTTAGGACTATAGGTGATTAGACTATTCCCACTTGCATAATCACAGTCAATCTTTTTATCTAAAGTCTACTGATGGCAGAGTATTCCAAGAGGTATCTCAATCTTTCCTTACAATAATACATAACATGTTCAAAGTTTACAGAGTGTAGAATGTAGACATCTTTTGGAGACCTTTATTCTGCCTACTACAAAGACTTTTTCTGATGTGTATTATTTGGTGACACAAAGGACTTTCTATAAAAAAGATATATCAAAGGAGTTGGAGAAAATGGCAGAGTAAAAGGTGTCCCCAGATCTCTCCCCTTGAAATACAATAAGCTGAACATCTAAAACTGAACAAATTAAACCCAAACTGTATACAAGCCATGTGAGCGTGTATCTGTGCATATGTGCTACCACAGGTCAAAACCCTGAGTGTCAGGCAGTGGTTGGGAGAAACAAAGAAACCATTTCTTGCAGCCACCGGAGGTCCTGAAGAAAGAGTGAGAGGGGAGATGTTGCAGCATGTTTCTGAACAGCTTTGCCAGGGACAGCCGTGAGCTGCATGCAGCTGGTGGCAGAGCCCAGTCTACAGGCAGAGAAGCACAAAAGGCAAAGAAACAGAGATGATTTTTACCAGCTACAATTGCAAAACTGAGGCTGATCCCCAGCCCCAAACCCTCAACCTAGATGGCTCCTCCCGCATACCCTCCACAACCGATCACCACGGAGCCCCAGGAGAATCCGAGCAAAGGCTACTGAAACTATTGCTAACACCACAGTGACTGAGCCTGAGGGGAGCGAGTGTGGTTAAACATTAATAAGGAAAAAAAGGCATTATTAAGGCTTTAATTAAAGCAGGGATCCAAGAGGCTTAGACACCACCCAGTGGAAACCAAAGAGAGGTGCTTCTTTGCAGCAGGCTAAAGAGAGACTTTCATAAAATAAATCTTCTTTCTGGAAAAAGAGCAGAATACACTACCACTAACACTCAGGTGGATAAATAGTCCATTAAACACCATGAACAACCAAGGGGACAAGGCATTTCAGAAAGAAAGAGAAAAACCTCCAGAAAAAAACTTACAGACATAGAAATATGCGACTTAAATAACAGAGAATTCAGGATGGTACTACTGAAAAAAAAAAAAAACCAGTGAGTTCCGAAACAAATCATATTAACAAGTTCAAGAATTGTAAAAATACATGAGCAGAAGGAATTCTTTAGCAAGGTAACTTAAATCCTCAAAAAGAACCAAATAGAACTTCTGGAGATGAAGAACACACTACAAGAGTTGAAAAATAAAATAGCATGCTTGGGAAATAGAGTTGACAATATGGAGGAAAGGATCAGTGATATCGAAGGCAGAAATCTAGAAATACATCAGAAGGAAGAAGAGAGAAACTGAGGAATGAAAAAGAATGATACAGAAACACAAAAACTATCAGATTCCATCAGGAGAGGAAACATAAGAATAATTGGCATTATTGAAGTGGAGGAAAGGGAGCAGGGCTAGAAAGCATTTTCAGACACATAGTTGATAAAAATATCCCAAATCGAAGGAATGAGCTGGAGCTTATAATACAAGAAGTCAACAGAACACCCAATTATCTCAACCAAAAAGGCCTAAACCGAGAGACATTATATGAAAATTATCAAAAATCAATGACAGACACAGAATTCTCAGAGCAGCAAAGGAAAAGAAGACAATGACCTATAAAGGAAAACTCATTAGATTATCATTGGACTTCTCAGGCCAATACTTACAAACCAGAAAGGAATGGAATCAAATATTCAAACTATAAGTGAAAGGAAATACCAGCCTAGAATAATGAATCCAGCCAAGCTCTCCTTTAGATATGAAGGAAATATTAAGACCTTTACAGACATACAAAAATTGAGGGAATTCTTCACTATGAGGCCTGCATAACAGGAAATACTAAAAGGAGTTATCTCACCTAAAACAAATTGAAAAAAAAAAAGAATTAGGAGTAAGGTGACTATCAGCAAATAGAAGCAGAGGGTACAACCCTTACTAAAAACAGGGCATTATAAGCTAAAATAATAAGAGAATTGTAATCCAAGATAGCAATGAACATTCACATATACAGGGACAAATTGAGACAACATTGACTGAAAAAGGGAGGATTCAGAGATCCAAATTCAAAAGGGGAATGGAGATAAGGCACACACAGATGAAAATGGACAACATTACGTGTGTGTGTGTATATATCCATTACATATCCATAATGGTAACCACACACCAAAGTTTCAGAACTGAAGTAGATAACATAAAACAAGAAGAACCAGAGGAAAAACCCACAAAGCCAACCAAAATAAAGAAAACAGAAACACAAGGACAAGGAAACAATGGAAACACCACGTTACTAGAAATCAAAAGATAAAATAGCTATAAGAAGACCTCATATTTCAATAATCACCCTAAATATAAATGGACTGAACTAACCAATAAAAAGAAACAGAGTTGCAGAATGGATCAAAACGCAAAACCCAACCATATCCTGCCTCCAGGAGACACACTCAGCTCCAACGACAAATATAGGCTCAAAGTGAAAGGGTGCAAAATGATATTTCAAGCAAATGGCATTCAAGAGTAAAACAGGAATAGCAGTACTAATATCAGATGAAATAGACATCAAGATAAAAAAAGGTAAAGGAAGGTACTGTGGGACACATCATAATGATAAAGGGAATTATGCACCATGAAGACATAACATTTATTAATATCTATGCTCCTGATTAGGGAGCCCGAAAATACATAAAGCAATTACTAACAGAACTAAAAGGAGTAACAGATTAAAACACGATGTAGTAGGGGACCTAAATCCCCCACTCTCACATGTGGACAGATCATCCAGACAAAATATCAATAAGAAAATAGCATTGTTAAGTGACACATTAGAGCAACTGAACATAATATACATTTACAGAGCCTTCTATTCGAAAACAGCTGCTTATACATTCTTCTCTAGTGCACATGGAACATTCTCAAGGGTTGATCTCATCTGGGACATGGAGATAGCCTCAACAAATATAAAGGATTGAAAGCACACCAACCATATTCTCTGATTATAATGCTGTGAAACTAGAGATCAACTGTAAATAGAAAGCGGAAGAAGCACAAATATTGGATATTAAACAATGTACTACTAAAGAAAAACTGGGTCAGAGAAGACAAAAAAGAAATCATCAGCAATGTAAAGAGGGAACCATCCAAATGGGAAAATATATTTGCAAACAAAGCCTCCAATTAGGGCCTAATATCCAAAACATATAAAGAACTCATCCAATAAATAACAAGAAAAAGCAAACGATCCCATCAAAAATGGGCAGAGGACCTGAACAGACACTTCTGCAGAGAGGTCATATAAATGGCCAACAAATATTTGAAAAGATGCTAAATATCACTCGCTATTATGGAAATGCAAATCAAAACCACAATGAGATACTATCTCACACCTATTAGAATGACTACCATCAATAGGACAAGTAATAACAAATGCTGCAGAGGATGCGGAGAAAAAGGAACCTCATAAACTGCTGGTGGGACTCCAAATTGGTACAGCTACTATGGAAAACAGTATGGAGTTTCCTCAAAACATAAGAGTTGATCTACCATATGATCCAGCAATCCCTCTACTTGGTATTTACCCCAAAGACTTGAAAACCCATATCCAAAAAGATATTTGCACATTCATGTTCATAGCAGTATTATTCACAGTGGCCAGGACATGGAAGCAACAGAAGTGTCCTACAAGAGATGATTGTCTACAAAAGCTGTGGTACATACATACAATGGAATATTACTCAGTCATAAGAAAAGAGGAAATATTGCCATTTGCAATAACATGGATGCACCTCTAGATAATCATGCTAAGCAAAAAAGCCAGACAGAAAAAGTTGGATATCACATGATATCACTTATATGTGGGATATAAATTTAAAGCAACAAATGAATAGGACAAACAAACAGAGATTCATGGCCATGGAATATAGACTAGTGGTTACCAAGGGTCAGCGGTGGGGTAGAATGGGGAAGGTAGACAGGGAAAAGGTCAAATATAAGGGGTTAGAAGGAGGGCAAAACGGGGAAAGGGAGCAAATATATGGTATCTGAAGGTATCTGGACTCTGGACGGTAAACACACACAAAAAAAAATATGTCAAATTATAATATTCACCTGTAAATTACATAATTATATTAACCAATGTTACCCAAATAAATTTATTTTTTAAAAAAGAGAAAGAGATCAAGAGATACATAGAAATGAATAATAATGTTGCACAACATATCGAAACTTTTGGGACAGGGTAAAAGTGGTCTAAGAGGAAATTCATATCACTACAGGCCTATCTCCAAAAACAAGTACACGCCCCATAAACAACAAAATGCTTCATCTTAAAAATCTAGAAAAAGAAGAGTAAATAAAGCCTAAAGTAAGTAGAAGGAAAGAAATAATTAAATGGGAGCAGAAATAAAAGAGATTGAAAGAAAAACAATAGAAAAAATAAATGCAACAAACAGCTGGGTTTTTTGAGAAAATTGATGACATTGATAACCACCTGGCTCGATTCACAAATGAAACAAGGGAAAGGGCACACAACAAACAAACAAAAAATCAGGGATGAAAAAGGGGAAATTATGACAGACACTGCAGAAATACAAAGGATCATAGAAGTATACCATATAAAAAATACATAACACCAAGTTTAATAACTTAGAAAAAATGGACCAGTAGTTAAAAAGATATGACATACCTATACTGAATCAAGAAGAACTGGAAAATCTAAATAGGCCAATCAGCAGTATGGAAATTGAAACAATTATCAAACACCTACCAAAAAGTAAAATTCTAGGACCAGATGCTTCACCTGTGAATTCTACCAATAATTCAAAGATTTAATACTATTGTTTTCAAACTTCCAAAAATATCGAATAGGAGGCAATACATCCCAACTCATTTTATGACGCCAATACCACAATTGTACCAAGACCTAGTAAAGATAACACAAAAAAGAAAACTACAAACAAATATCTCTCATGAACACAGATGCAAAATCCTAAATAAGATACTAGCAAACAGAACACAACATATTAAAAAGATTATATGCCACATCAAGTGGGCTCATCCCAGAGGAACAGGGATGGTTCATCATACACAAATCAATTAATGTGATACACCACATAAACAATTAAAAAAATAAAAATCATATGATCATATCAATAGATGCAGGAAAAGTCTTTGACAAGATACAGTATCCATTTATGATCAAAATACTGAACAAAATTGGTATAGAAGTAAAATACCTTAGCATAATAAAGCCATATGTGAAAAACCCTCAGCCAACACTATACTTAATGGCGAAAAACTAAAAACTTTCATCTAGATCATGAACAAGGCAAGAGTGTCGACTATGCCACTGTTATTCAATATAACATTGGAGGTCCGTGAATGCAATCAGACAAGAGAAAGATATAAAATGCATCCAAATAGGAAACAAAGAAGTCTAACTGTCACTATTTTCAGATGACATCATTCTCTATGTAGAAAATCCTAAAGACACCACAGGAACACTACTAGAAACAATAAGCAAACAGTAAAGTTTCTGGATACAAAGTCAATGTTCAAAATCCATAGCATTCCTATACTCTAATAATTAAGTGTGAGAAAAAGAAGTGGAAAAAATAATTCTTTTTTGCAATTGCAACAAAAAAATAAAATACCTATGAATAAATTTAATGAAACATGTGAGGACCTATATAATAAAAACTACAAGACTCTATTAAAAGAATCCAAGAAGATGCAAAGAAATGAAAAGCTAATCTGTGTTCTTGGTTTGGAAAAATCAATATAGTTGACATGACCATTTTACCTAAAGCATTACACAGATTTAATGCAATCCTCATCGAAATGCCATTGGCATTTTTCAAAGAAATAGAACAAAAAATCATCAGATTTGAATGGAAGAACAAAAGATCCCAATTGCCAAAGCCATCCTGAAGAAAAAGAACAAGGCTGAAGACATCACTCTGCCAGACATTAAATTATA
This sequence comes from Eonycteris spelaea, assembly GCA_003508835.1. NCBI lineage: Eukaryota > Metazoa > Chordata > Mammalia > Chiroptera > Pteropodidae > Eonycteris > Eonycteris spelaea. The sequence continues at coordinate 53,198 of PUFA01000836.1, forward strand.
CACAAAGTGGCAGTAATAAAAACAGCATGGTATTGGTAGCAAACAGACACAGGGACCAGTGGAACAGAATCGAGAGTCCAGAAATAAACTCATATTTATATGGGAAAATAATTTTCAACTAAAAAGTCATAAACATACATTGGAAACAGGAAAGCCTCTTCAAAATATGGTGCAGGGATAACTGGAAAGCCACTGCAAAAGAATAAAACTAGACTTTTGTCTATCACCATACACCAAAATTATGTCAAAATGGATTAAGGACCTGCATATAAGACCAGAAACAAGAAATTGGAGACAAGAAAACATAGCTACTAAACTCATAAATCTTGGACTTAAAGAGTTTTATGAATTTGATTTCAAAGGCAAGGGAAATAAAAGCAAAAATAAATGAATGAGACCATATGAACTAAAAATTCTGCACAGTAAAAGAAACCATCAACAAAGTAAAGAGACAATCATCCAATGGGAAAATATTTTGCAAATAGCCCCTCTCATAAGGGCCTAATACTCAAAATACATAAAGAACTCATAAAACTCAATAACAACAAAAAACAATCCAATTAAAAATTGGGCAGAGGACCTGTACAGACACGTCTCCCAAGAATAAATACAAATGGCCAACTTCACTAGCTATTAGGGAAATGCAAATCAAAACCACAATGAGATACCATCTCATACCTCTTAGAATGGCTATATGCAACAGGACACATAATAACAAGTGTTGGAGAGGATGCGGAGAAAAAGGAACACACATACGGTGCTGCTGGAAGGCAAATTGGTACAGCCCTTATGGAAAACAATACGAGGTCCACAAAAAAAACTAAGAATTGATCTACTATATTATCCATCAATCTCTATATTGGGTATTTAGCCAAAAGACTTGAAAATACATATCTAAAAGATTTGCACACCGATGTTCATAGCTGCATTATTCACAGTGGCCAGGACACAGCAACTGAAGTGTTCTACAATAGATGATTGGCTAAAGAAGCTGTGGTACTTATATACAATGGAATAACACTCAGCACAAGAAGTGATGAAATACTGCCATTTTTGATAACATGAAAGAATCTTAAGATCATCATACTAAGCGAAATTAGCCAGGCAGAAAAAGTTGAAAACCACATGACATCACTTACATGTGGGATATAAACCTAAAAGCAACAAAGGAACAGGAGAAAGAAACAGAGACTCATGGACATGGACAATGGAGTAGTGGTTAACAGAGGGTAGGGGAGAGGAGAGGGAGAGTGGTAGATGGGGAGAAAAAAGAAAAAAGGAGACAGGGTCAGGGAGATTCCATTTTTTCACAGATATGTAACAATGCAATTGTTACATACAAAAAGCTTTCATACAGTTCTTTGAATGATGTGTAAATAGACCCATTCAATATATGCTCTTAATTTGTTAGGTCCTTTTGATCCGGCAACTTGTACACCTTAAATATCTGCAATATATTACATGCAATTATACTTCAATCAAATAACAAGCAGGAAAAAAAATCTAGTGATGCCTCGTTCAAGGTAGGATGTAGATCACAGGTAGCTTGAGTCACACCTTAATGGAGGAGGAGAAATATCACTTGATAGAAAGTGAAGTGTTTTATATGGATATAAAAATAGTGGCATTAACTTGTCACAAATTACATTTGGTAAACTCATTTTTTTTGGTAAACAAGTTTATACTACTTATGTAAATAAACCGTCATAAATTGGTTCAAGACTGGGTGCATTATAGCCTCCCACATCATGGATGAGCTATAGACACACAGTGTACAGACCCCAGCTGCTGCAGACTCATGAGTATCTGAACAGAGATCAGAACAACTCCCATCATATAATTCCATTTGATATAAATCATACATTTAGGACAGTTTGTTATAGAGCATTGACTAACATATAATAATCAAGGCAATCAAACTAAAAGCAATTATATAAGCTGCTCTTTTTTAAATTTTTGGCATATGTTGTGATATTTGGACATAGCATCTATGACCATTTTGTTATTCAATTATTTGGAATGACTGGATTAATAATTAACTCTATAGAGGATTGCTTTTGGATAACCATGGGGATGTTGGAAGGATGTGCATCTTAGCAGAAACATTGCTGACACTGAATCGGATGACAAGGCAGGAATTCAAGCTCTCCTGTGAGTCACATACATGTCATGAAGATGGAAATGATTCCTGCATATAAGGAAGTATGAAATGGATGATATGGATATTATTCATTCACTGTCCATGTAGTGGTTAAGAAAAGTGGAGTTATTTTGTTTATAGGAATCATATTTGTAGACAGGACTGAAAATTTGGAGGACAAACAACAAGGCAGTTTAGTAATAAAACCGTAAATAGACAACCATCCTTCACTTCAATGAAAACAGGCACTCATCCATCTTTATACTTCAGGAGTAGACTACAGCTAGAAAAAAAATATTTTGCATACTTAAACTGAGTAATGCTCCGCATATTCAAGATCAATTCTTTCTTTCTAAAGATCATATTAGGTGAATCTATATATCGAATTTCATTTTCCTGACGACTCTACCTGGAGATATATATTTGACAATCAATTTTTGTTAAGGACTATGGTAGGCACTGTAGACACCAAACTCAATAACAGTAAAAAAGTAAGAGTCCAGTAAACAAACAAAAAAAAAAAAAACAGCAGAATGATAAAGTCCACATTATCAGTAAGACCAAGGAAGGGAGTGAAATTAAACAGAATGACAGAACAGAAGTGACACTATATTTCTGTTTTTTTTAATATCATGCTAATGGACTAGTCAACAGCATAGTTTGCTATATGTGAGTTATACAAACCAGAGTATTCCTGTAGTAACATAAATAAAATTCTTGAGATCATATGATCATTTCAGAAGAAATTTTTCTTAAGAAATCCATACGAATTCACAAAATAAAAGAAAATTTCCAAATATTTTGGTTCAAATTTAGGTAAAACTTTTTAAGACTAGGAAAATGTTCAAGGGAGGAAAATGTACATATATTAGAGGATAAACTAAATTACTTATTGTACACAGAAGGAAAATTAAGTAAATGAAAATTAAAGCTAATACATAGAAGAGACACATTCTATTTCCACATTTTCTGGCATCAAGGCTTTTAGTCTTCCAATCACTGGAGTTCTTCAGCCCTAAAGAACTTTTTATAGCTGCCATCCCACAGAATCTCTTCAAAGCCCCTTTATGTCTTTGTTCCTGAGACTGTAGATGAAGGGTTCAGCATGGGTGTCACCACAGTATACATCACTGAGGCTATTGCACTCGAGTGTGTGCTGTGAGTATCAGCAGAGCTGAGGTACACTCCTAGACCTGTACAATAAAATAAGAAGACAACAGAGAGGTGAGACACACAAGTAGAAAATGTTTTATATTTCCCCTGAGCTGATGACATTCCACGAATGCAAGAAACTATCTTAAAGTAAGAATAAAGACCCAGTAAGGGGAAGAGCACCCAAAGTCCAATTGCAAAATACATCACCAGGTTATTAAGAAAGGTGTCAGAACAGCAAGTTTAATCATCTGATTGAGTTCACAGAAAAAGTGGGGGATTTTCAGGACTGTACAGAAAGATAGTTGCAACACCATTAAGCTTTGTAACAAGGCATACAGGGCACTCATGATCCAGGACACCAGAAGTAGCAGTCCACAGAGCCAGGGGTTCATGATGACTGTGTAGTGCAGGGGGTGACAGATGGCCACAAATCGATCATAGGCCATCACGGTTAAGAGGAAGTCGTCCAACACTGCAAAGAGCATAAAAAAATACATCTGTGTGATGCAGCCTCCATAGGTTATGACTTGGCTCTGTGTCTGGATGTTCACCAGCATCTTTGGGATGGTGGTGGAGGTGAAACAGATATCCACCAAGGACAGGTTGGAGAGGAAGAAGTACATGGGTGTGTGTAGGTGAGAGTCTGAACTGACGGCCAGGATGATGAGCAGATTTCCAAACATGATGACCAGGTACATTGGGAGGAAGAGCCCAAATATGAGGGGCTGCAGTTCCGGTTCCTCTGATATCCCAGTAGAAGAAATTCTGTAATGCGTGAATAATTTTCTGGTACCATGTGTTGGTGTTATGACTAGGAAATAAAAAATAAATAATTAATTAACAAACATGGGCATTAATAGCATTTGAAATGCTACAATTTATATTTTGCAGTAAATGTATATATGATACATATATTGTTTTCTGGAGATTTAATTCTTTGTAAATAACTTCCCCCAGCATTTATAAATAGGAATTCCTGTCCCACTCTCAGCAATTTGCCAAACAAATCATTTCTACACAGATTTCATGAGAAATTCTTTCTCATATAAATTCTAATATTTCCTGCACCAATTCATGTTTATTGACCACCCTTGTTTTTATATGGCCCTTAGTGGATAAGGCTAACTTTCTCTCATTTTTCATGGTATCATCCTTTTTTGTTATTCTTGGCTTTGAGTTTTGACCTCTTTCATGACACATCTGATGGGTACACTAATCTTAGTTCTGTTCTGTTTTCAATGTGGAAAGGCCTCTCCACACATATTACAGAAAATCCTACTTATACCACAACTATTGGTCCACTTTCTTCATACATTTATCCCTGAGGAAATGATTATACCATACTCATTGAGAAATATGTGCTAAATCCTGACCTTTCTCTCATCAAGGAGAACAAGGTGCTAGAAAACAAAAAGTTCCTACAGTCTCTGGCCATGCCACCTGAACAAGCCTGATTCTGTCAGATCTTAGAAGCTAAGCAAGGTCAGGCCTGGTTAGTACTTGCATGGGAGACCACCTAGGAAGACTAGGTGCTGTGGACATCGATAATAAGGGATTGTAAGTTTACAAGGTCCTAGCTATCTGTGAGGTCAACCAGGCTGTGCCTCACCTAAAAAAAAAAAAAAAAGTCCCTACAATCCAAAAGATAGAGAAAGAATACAAGGAAGTGAGAAATCATACATATTATTAGATGCTCATGCTCAAAAAAAAGAGTATGTAAAAGAATAGTGTGTTTGTTATTTTAAACATAATTGAGAAAAATTCTGGGGGGGGAAGGCACCATTTGAATAGAAACCTCAAGAAACATACAGGAAAGACAGAGAGATATCTGGGAAAGTGTGTATCCTGCATGGAAAGAGCCGGTGCAGAGGTCCTAATGTTGGCATTTGTCTCAGGTAATCAAGCTCAAAAGGAAGCCATGTGATGAGGGAATGAGCAAGAGGAAGATGATAAGGATGCTGTCAGAGAATGTGAAGGAATGAGATGGCCTGTCTGCTGCAGATGAAACTTCAAGACACAGGGACTTGCCCAATCTTATGCTGTTCCTTAAGCTATATTTTCTTTGCAAGGGATTTTGTGAGAGAAGTGATGGCTCATTTATTTCCATCTGTGACTGACATTTTGTATCTGTACTTTAAAGAACACATTTCAGAGTATATGAGCTAGGTACCTGCCCCAAGAAGGAGAAATGCTCATGTTCCACAAACCACACACTCACACCCACAGAAACACACACTGTGTCCTCCTGGGGTCATGTTGATACAAGCTTCTGCTCACCCCAGACAATAATGAGTATAGAAATAAGACAAAGAAAGATAATATCAGGTTATCTTGCCCCTACGTTATAGAAATAGTTCCAAAATCCACTTGATAAGCCCCCAAAAGACATGTAAAAATGGAGCTTTTTTCATATAAATATTTTCGGCCCTTATATTAAAAATCAGTTAAATAAACAGAGAGATAAAAAGATGAAAGATAGACAGACAGAGGCAGAGACAAAGACAGACCTAATAATCTCGGGTGGTCCCTGAGAAATTGTGGTGGGGAAAGTGTCCTTGGTTATGGTCACATGCCAACCGCAGGTATTTTGCCTTATGCCCAGAATAACCAATAAAGTAGCAAATAACAGTTTATTCAAAACAAGAAAGAGCAGTATCTTCATGATGTCAAGACCCCTTACAGATCAAACAGCTTACTAGATTTGCAAAGAATAAACTTACGTTCAACAAAAAAACACCCATACAATGTATAGAAAAAAAACAGGTTTTTTAAAGCTGAAATAAGACTTTTTAGTAAATAATATTAAGTGCAAAACCTTGGGAATTAGAAAACCTGGTTTTAATTCTGAGATCTACCACCTCTTAGTTTTTTGAATGAGGATAGACAACTGGGCACTCTAAGTGCTAATATACTCACCCAAATAGTGTAGACACTGATATCAATTCAAATGGTGACAGGTCTAAACAATATGTGTAACATCCTTGGCAAAGTTAATCACTTATTTCCGGTTGGTAAATAAATAATTATCACTGCAATGAGAGAAGGCTGATTTTTTTTTTTTTTTTTACCTCTAATGTGTCTATTGCTTCCCCAACTCTAAGTTCCAATTCCTCAACCATATTTTAGTTTCTTGTCATCTCTCTCATCTTCTACAGGCTAGATATCCTCTAATCAGATAATCACATTGACCGATGGAGATCTCTGTCAATTGACAACTGTTCAAAACTCCCACACTAAACTCCATCTTAGTGACTCCTTAATGGAGATAGAATATAAAATTTATAGCTTCAAATAAAAGGCTCGATCTCTGTGACCTTTCAGCCCTTCAGTCACATAGAGCCCAGCCCATGCTCACACTAATCTCCCAAATGATGAACTTAACTCCCATCTTCCCCTGGCACCACAGCTACAAAGCTCAGAGACTTTACACACACATTTCCCTTGCTTGGAGTCTCCCATGAGACGTTTTGGACCTTTTCACCATGCTCCATCCCCAAACTAAATGTCTTCTTTCAGTTTGCCTGCATCCTCTCCTTCATGAGCCTTTCTTTTTCTCAACATTATCACAGGAAAAGCATACTTTCTCATCAAGTAATTAATTACATATTAAGATGCCCATGGTGTAATTTTTATTTAGTTCCATGTCTTTTCTCCCTGATACACAGTGAGAGTGGGGAGGCATACAGCATGTTATACACATCACCACCCTCACACCAGACTTAGCTGAGCTGGGAACAGTAGCTGAATAAATAAGCATTCCATGGAGGGATGAGAGAACATTCTCACAGAAATTGTTGATGATGAGAGAAGGAATAGAAGGAGCAACACTGACCTGGTGTGTGAAGGACATGCCAGAGGAATGTTTTCCATATTCTATATCAGGATACAGTAGCGTGTTCTCAGACTATGGTTTGTAAGAATTGAATAGAATAAGAAGGCACAGTAGAAAATATGAGACTGCATCATACACAGTGAGGGTACACACATAATCGTTTCATGGTTTTGTCAGTTGTGTACATGTGTGTTTGTGTGTGTGTGTATCAGTGTTGCTGTGTGTATGTGAAAGCATGTTGAATTACAGTGTAACAGGTCTTGGAACCTGTTGCACCTTGGAACAAAGTCAGGAAAATCTGGAATCCACTGCAATAAATGAAAGATCATTTGGAAGGCCACTTCCTGTCAGTGAAGAAAAGCAATGAGAATGAAGGAACCCAGCAGAGAGCCAAGTGCAGACAGAAGAGGCAGGTGGCGTGGCTGATACAATTTCCTCGGATAAAAAGGACCTCGTACTCACTGTCCACTGACCTCATCACAACGTCCACCTCAGCCCTGATCTAATTGTTATTCCTGTACCTATTTCATTTTTTTTGACCAGTCTTGTTTTTATATGGCACTCTAGTGCATAAGGCTGGCCCTTCTCTCACTTTTCTTATGGAATCTTCTTTTATTATTCTTGGCTTTGAGTTTTGACTTCTCTCATGACATATCTGATGGGTACACTAGTCCTCGTTCTGTTCTGTTTCAACATGTAAAGACTCCCAGAAATATTCTACAGAATCCTGCTGATGCTACAACTATGGGTCCTCATTCTTCATACATTTATTGCTGAGAAAATGATATCATACCACACTCATTTCATTGTACTGGGACTTCTCCATTGCAATGTGATAGCCAATGAATATGGACCTCATTATTTTGCTTTGCTATGTGGTTTCATAACTATTGTCTTTAAACAGAACAAATGTTGAAGAATGGGCAAATATAAGCAGGTTTAAATAGTGTCTTTTAATAATTGTATTAAGTGAACTTGAATACATGTGAAGACTAATTTTGAAAGAGAATAATAAAATAAAATAATTAATTACATCAATATGGGTCTCTAATTCCAGATAATTGGCAACAAACTAAAATGAAAATACAAAAATAACTTTTGGAAAGCACTGGAAGAAGAAGTGCCTAGTGTTATAATTTCTACCTCTGTAAACATAAATAGATTCAGAAAAGGATACAGGTGATCATGAATAAATGCAAAACATGAGTGGTACATATTAGTTTTTACATTTAAAAATAAGACATGGAACCAATATGATAGACTGTTAGAAAGGACCCCATTTTTTTTTTAATTTCACACTTTCCCCAAATACATCTCTACTTGTATGAAGCAATTCAATACTAAACAGTAAAGTTGGCAGGAGAATCTAAAATTTAATATATTAAATACATCAATTAGTCTATCTAGCAAACATAGATGGCCATCTCTGGGCTCTGGATGCTGGTTTGGCTCTCAAGTAGAATGTTCTCAGGTCCTTTCCTCTCTGACCCTTTGCTGCAGTACTGGATTGGCTCTCAGACTCACCTAGATAGGGTTTCTCAGAGGAAGGACTCCCTGTGAAAGTCTGAATTTCTTCCTGGATAATTGATAATGGGGACGGAAGCTCTGTCATCAGAAAAGACAGCAGGAAGGTATGAAGTATTGCTCTTCAACCAGACTTAGGAATCAAAATAAGAAACATGTCCTGTAAAGCCCAAGGTTGCACACACAGGAAAGGAGAGACTTTAATCTACCTTTATCTACTCATTAGGCACTGCTTACACTGTTGCTCCCGCTCTGAGCACTGGTTTACCTGTGGGACACTGGTCTGGACTTAATGGATATTGTTTCTGCTGATTCTCTGTTCCCAAGGGACCAGGATAGAAGTCAAGTGAATCCTGTTTTCATTAGTCCTTCTCATGACTCTCATGCCTGTCCAAGGTCTCACTACCAGCACTGTATCCCAAACCTGAGTTAAAGTTTCTCAGAAGTCTAGACTGAAGATATTGACTGCATTAGATCCCAGGTGCTCAAAGTATTAACATGTGGTGAGACATAACCACAAATAGTTCGAGGAAATTGATACTTCCCTCTTCATCAATAGGGAAACTCTGTGACTTGCATGCAAACTTTAGGCACTACACTCTTTGGCTTCATGACACTTTACCAAATTAATGAGGAATTTCATTCTTACATCAGAACCTAAGAGCTGCCTTTTACTCTCACATTTTAAAACCTTTGATAATTATGAGGCACATTTATATAATTTTATTCCATATAATCTAAGACTTGTACCCACAGGCTTTGTAATTTAAATTTTATAAAAGGTGCAGGACAAGGCAAATTTCCTCTACTGCCGGAGACCAAGCGCTGAACCGAGAAGAGGGTCCATTGGCGAAGAGTGTGGAAAGAATTCAATGCAAAGTCCAAAGTTAGAGTCAAAAGGAAAGTTTATTAGAAAAGGGATACACTCTACAGACAGAATTGGTCTCCTCTCAGAGGCGAGTGAGAAGGCAGTGAGAGAGACAGAGGGAGAGTGAGAGAGGGAAAGAGAGGGAGAGAGGAGAGGGAGAGATACTGACTAAAGGCACTGTGAAGGACCCTCAGTGTTCAAGGAGTTCAGTTTATATGTCATTCTTTAGTTTCCATTTCCTTCAATATGGACATACAGTGAAGAACGGGGAAGATTGTATGGCAGGAAAAGGTAAGAATCTGTAGAGTAAAAAGCCTGCTTGCATTCTCAGCCTTTAATCTTAGGTTCCCATTGTTTTAGCCATTGGGAATGACTCTTGGTTTCCTGTTTTTCCTTCACAGGTGTGGGTAATGGGGCTCTTAGTATTCCAGCAGAAATATTTATTCTGAAGGTGTCCTCCAGGCTTGCTGCAGGGCTGAATTTATATTGCAATCTCTGGTTGTGGCTTTAAAATTAACATTTTAATTCTCTTGCCCCTCCCTACATTAAAAGTATATGATATGATGTGGTACCATTATTAACTCTATCTCTTATTGCAGAAATGAGGCTTGAAAATTTTTAGTGATCTGCCGAAGCTATAATCAGAGTAAACAATAGGTGCTGATTGGAATCTGTCAGGATGCTTCCAGTTTTTAATCTCTGGGCCAGTGGTTCCCAGCCAGACATGATGTTGCCCCTGGACTGTTAGGCAATGTCTGAAGGGAAGCTGCTAAAAACCGACATCAACACAAATAAATATCTCAAATTGAGAAGGTGAGAAAAGCTAGTCTGAACCGGCATTTCAACTTTAATGTGCATATGACTCATGCAGAATGTAGTAGTGCAAATACTAATTCAGCAGATCCTGTTGGGCCCAGGGACTCTGTATTTATCACAAGCTCTGGGAAGGTGCTGATGCTGGAGGTCCTGGTCTGAGGACTCTATGAATAGCAAAGCTGAGGTCCTGTGATCATGTATGGAGCCACTAGTTGTATGTCGTCTAAACACAAAATTGTGTGCATTAAATTTTGGATAAAATGTGTGTCATCATGCTCCACCAAAGAAAGGGGATAAATTCTGAGAAATGAATGGTAGGTTAGGTAGCATAGAGGGCACTTACACAAACCTAGATGGGTACACACCTAGGCTATGTGGTATAGTCTATTGCTCTGGAGGAGAAAAAAAATATTTCTTTTACCCTTTTGGGTTCTTTGCTGACACATCCTTATTACAAAGGACAGATTAATAGAAGAAAACCAATAAAGTTTATGATATGTATTTATTCTGTGTTATAATATCCCGGAAAACTGAGTAACTCCTCAGAATGGCCTGAGCTACCATGTTAACTATTGTTCTTGGCTGAAGATAGAAGATGTCCTAGGGTGGGCTGTAGTCAGTTATGGGAAGTTATCAATTAAAACCCAATAAATGAAGTAAGGTGGTTATGCAGATGTCAGTCATTGTCTCATTTTCTGATGAGTTTCAGAGAAAAGTCACACCCCTGTTACCTGGTACAGCCAGGGAGACACTGTTTCAAGGCGATTTTACTTACTATGCAAATGTTTCTTACAAAGTGTAACTTGTACTTAGATTTCAGACTTTCTCCTATGACTGCATTTTTAAAAATTATTCAGCCTAAAATAATCTTTATGTCAGATTAGTATATTTTGGGAGTGATAAATTCCGTTTCCTTACATTCCCTAGGATACAGACCTCTGTAAAGTGTTATTGTACTGTACACTGCAGGAAATTGTATCATGATGACTATTTGTGTAATGCCTTACATTCTGATGTTACTGAGATTATGAAGTTTTAAGTGATTTTTCAGCAACATTATAATCTTGTGGAACCAACCTTATATGTGTGGTCCATTGTTGACCAAAATGCCCTTATGACCACATGACTAAGTGCACTTATTCCAGAGGCTGTGATATACTCTGTTTGTTTCTTTTATATAAAGCCCCTTCACTATCACCAAATAATGTACTTCAGAAAAAGACTTTGTAGTAGGCAGAATAAGGGCCTGCAAAACATGTCTACATGTACTCTCTGGAAAAAACTGAATATGCTATTTATTATAGAAAGGCAGGATTAAGGCAGCCCTTGGCATAAGTTTGTTAATCAGCTGATTTTAAAAATGAATGTGGCCCTGATTAAGCAGGTGAAACTAATGTCATCACCGTGGTCCTAAAAAATGGAACAGAAAAGAATACTAGCTGGAACCAGAGGGAACTTGGAAGATGCTACACTGGTGACTTTGGAGATGGAGAAAGGGCCAGGAGCTAAGGAATGCTTGCGGCTTCGAGAAACAGGAATAGGAGAGAGAATGGATTCTCTCCTGGAGCCTCCGTGAAGAACCAGCCCACATATATATTGATTTTAGTCTAGTGAGACTCTTTTCAGGGTTCTGACCTTGAAAACAGTAAGAACATAAATTTGTGTCTTTCATACTTCACTATTTTAATGTATTACAACAGGAATATAATACATTTATCCAATCAATCTATTTTGGAGGAAATTTTAGCCTCCCACTTTATTCTATTAGCTTCCCTTGGGTAAGGTCTTTTGTGTTGAAATCCCACATCAAGGAGAAGGAAAAATGTAAGACAGTTTATTCCATCAGGTGGTGTAATGAATCTTTCAGCGCATAAAAGTAAATGGCATTCTGAATTTGAGGCCTTTGTGCATTAAATTAGGAAATATAATTCATTACTAAAAGTAAGGTCCACCATTCTACTTTAAATCCTTGTGTCTACATATATATGAAAAGATGCCCAACATCGCTACTATTAGCGATCAAATCAAAACCACAATGAGATACCTTCTCTCACCTGTTAGAATAGCTATAATCAACAGGACAATTACTAACAAATGTTGGAGAGGATGTGGAGATAAAGGAATCCTATACACTGCTAGTGGGACTGAAAATTGGTACAGCTACTATGGAAAACATTATGGAGTTTCCTCAAAAACCTGAGAAGTGATCAACCATATAATCCAGCAATCCTTCTACTGCGTATTTACCTAAAAGACTTGAAAACCAGGTCCAAAAAATATTTGCACACCGATGTTCATAGCAGCAACCAGGACATGGAAGCAATGATAGATGATTGGCTAAAGAAGATGTGATACATATATACAATGGAATATCACTCAGCCATAAGAAATACTGCCATTTGCGACATCCTAGATGGGCCTTGAGATAATCATGCTAATCAAAATAAGCCAGACTGAAAAAGTTGAAAATTACATGCTATCACTTATATGTTGGATATAAACCTACACTATCCAAAGTAATGTATACATTCAATGCAACCCCTATGAAAATTCCAATATCATATTTCACAAAAATGGAAGAAATAATTATAAAATTTATATGGAGACATTAAACATTCTGAATATCCAAAGCAATCCTGATAAAGCTGAAGAAAGCTGGAGACATCATGCTCCTAATTTTGAACGTCATTACAAAGCTATAGTAATCAAAGCAGTATAGTATGGATGAAAAAGAAGCCACATACCCTACTTGACAAGCTCAGGAAAGGCCTACGTGGTGGACCTTACAAACCTAAAACCAAATTAGCCACACAGGGGTGGTCTGACCATAAAAACTCCTGACTAAAAGCCAATCTATGCAGGTTGTCACAACCTAGACCTAACTTCCTTGACAAGAGTCAATCTTTAACTTTGAAATTGTTTATTGTTTTGTGCATCTAGGATAAAACACCTTGAAAATGTCAGTGTCACCTTCTTTTACAGACCTCTTGAAGGCACAACTGTTGGCCCCACATCATGAAGACCACTGTTATCCTGTTGCCCACATACCATATCTATACGTTAGACATATGAACTACTCTGTATCCAACATTGTAAAAGGCACATGTCTCTCTGTTTTACTTTTTACCCAATGACAGAGATTTCTGCGTTGCTTTTTCTAGCCTCCCTCATCTATCAACAAATGCCAGAAAGCCCTGCATTCATCTCCTCCTTTCATGCTAAGTATAGTATAAGCTGCAAAACTGTCAAAATCTGTTGAGATTTTGCTTCCAATCAATTTTCATCAGTTTGGGTGACAATGACACCCACACCCTAAGATACTTTACTTAAGATGGACATTCTTACTGAAATAAAAAAAACAGACATATAGATCAATGGAACAGAATAGAGAGTCTAAAACAACTAATGACACATTAATGGTCATTAATTTATGAGAAAAGAGCCCAGAATATCCAGTGGTGAAAGGACAATCTCTCCAATAAAAAGTACTGGGAAAACTGGACACACACATGTAAAAGAATGAAACTGGGTCACTATTGTTAGAGTTCAGAGAAATGTACTCCAAGATGTGTATGTGAGTTATTCTTGAGACCCCTTAGGACCAAGAGGAAACTTTCCTCTCCCTTAAAGATTTTAAATGTGGGGCTTGCCTGCAGTAAGAGTGATCATACAGATAAACTGTTATTACCTATGTATAGACAAACATCTACTTCAGCATGTAATTAAACATCTTCTGACTGACACATCTCTCTTACTTTCTTGCTCATGACCTTCTCCCCTCTAAAGCCCCAGATGCCTTACCTCATCCTTAGCTCAGAATGTCATATATGCCTCATTTTCTCTTTGTCTCTGAAAATCTATATGTTTCCATACAGACCCCACTGAGAGATATATATTTGATAATTAATTTTTGCCAGTTACCACTATAGGTACTGTAGACACCAGCTAAATGAGACTATAAAACCAGGAGATCACATATAAGTTATGTGTAATGCCTGACATTAAACTTTTGATTTATGCATCATCCATTTTAAATCCATTCTTATCAAAAACAAAATTAATCTAAAAAACAACAACAACTAGCTGTATGGTAAGGCTAGTAGATAAGCACAAAGTTTCCCCCACTTAGTCCATTCCCTATCTCTCCCTCTCTCTCTTCTCAGATCCCCTCTCCCAGGTTTTCCTGTGTGGCCCCAATCACACAGGACCTTTGAGTAACAAGCCTGGTGTTTTCAAAGTTCTCTGATGCTTATGCAAATATAATAAGGACCACAAAGATCTGGTTCAGACACAGCATTGGCTCTGATATGAGTAACAAGCAGTAGGGACCCAGGCCATGGCCCCAGGTCTTCCTCACCTATAGCATCACTAGAAAAGGCTGAGACTTGAATGGAATTATGATGAAGTCTACATTATCAAAAGAGCTGTTAAGGTACTGATTAAATAGAAGAGGGACACCAAAGTAGAAACTGGGTTTCAGGATTTTTGGAATGAAATTATGCAAATTGGCTTAATAGTAAGTGAAGTCATTTCACATGAGTAATACAACTATGACTATTCTATCTGTAAAACAATAAAACATACTTACAATGATATATGTCATAATGGAAGACATTATTCTTTAGAAATCCAAGTAACCCATTAAAGAAACAGAAACTTACAAATTTTCTGATCAAGGTTGGAAAAAATTTTGTGAACATACGGGGAAAAACGGAAAATAGCTTGCTACATAACAGAGGGAAGAGAAAGCTTAAAAAGTGGTTACATAAATTGTACAGAGAGGTTGAACTCAAACAAATGAAAATTGCAGAACATAAATAAAAAGACCAAGTTCTATAATCAGAATCTTATTAAAGGATCACAGGTTAAAGGACACTTTTTCAGCCCAAAGAAAATTATTCATTTTATAGCTGCCATCCTAAAAAAAATCTTTTCAGAGCCACATTTATCTCTTTGTTCCTGAGACTGTAGATGAAGGGGTTCAGCATGGGTGTGACCATGGTGTACATCACTGAGGCTATTGCACTTGAGTGTGAGCTGTGGCTTGCAGCAGAGCTGAGGAACACTCTTAGAACTATACAATAAAATAAGGAGACAACTGAGAGGTGAGACACACAAGTAGAAATCTTTAACTTTCCTGAGCAATGAGATTCTGCACATACAGGAACAATCTTAGAGTAAGAGTAAATTATACCAGCCAGGGGACCCTAACCCAGCAGAATGATTAAGAAATATATTAAGAAATACACCAGGTTATTAAGAAAGGTCTCAGAACAAGCAATTGGACCATCTGATTGATTTCAGATAAAGTGGAGAATTTTCAAGACTGTACAGAAAGATATTCACAACACCATTAAGCTTTGCAGCAAGGAATGCAAGGCACTCATGATCCAGGCCACCAGAAGCAGCAGTCCACAGGACTGGAGATCATGATGACCATGTAGTGCAGGGGGTGATAGATGGCCACAAAGCGGTCATAAGTCATCACAGTCAGAAGAATCATCCATCCTGCAAAGAGTAGGAAAAAAACATATCTGTGATATTCAGCCTCCATATATAAGGGACTGCAATTCTGGTTTTTCTGAAAATCTCAGAAGAAATTCTGAAAATGTTGTAAGATTCCCTGGTTCATGCAGTGGAGGTAACTTACAGGAAACAAGAAAATAACATGTGTAGTTTTCATACAAACTGGCATTACTCTCATAGTTCTAATAGTAGAATTCATATTTTAATTCAAGAAATTAAGTTCAATATCTTTTTAAGGATGTGGTCTCCTCTTGTGGTTTCCTGTGCCATTTACATTAGGAATTTTTGTCTCATTCTGCTTTTTCTCTGAGGGGTTCGTGACACCGTATTCTACAGTGTTATTGAGAAGAAAGTCTTCGTGCATTTTGGGGATATTGTTTGCCAACCACATTTTAGGCACTGTCTAGGCTGTGAAGAATGAGAGCTAAAGAACAAAAGTCTTTGAATTCAATGAGGAGGAATGCTGAAGAAGAGTGTAGAATAAAATTTTAAAAATATAACGTTTCAAAAGATGACAGGTGTTATGAAGAAAAAGAAAGCAGACATAAAGGAGAAAGTGATGAGGACGCTATTTTTTAAGTGTATTTAGGCAAGACCTGCAAACACATGATATTTGCACATTGCCTCTAAGCAAAAAATGGGGAAATATCAGGTTATATGGATAACTTTGTACCCTGCAGAGGGATTGGCGAGTGAAATGGCCCTAGGCAGAGAAGAAGGGGTTAGTGATGTCACAAAGTTATAGAGTATCTGTTAGGCCTTGATTATAATTTGCAGGTTGTTTCTAGGCAGTAGTTCTCACTCAGAAATGATTTGCCCCTGGGATATTTGGCAATGTCCAGAGGAATACTGCTAAACAACAACAGTCCATGGGAAAGCATCCTCTCAATTTTTTGCCCATATTGTCAAGAGTGAGAGGTGAAAGCCCTAGTCTACTCCAGCACTTCAACTTGAGTGTCTTATGAATCAACAAGGATTCTACCAGAAATGCAGAATAAGATTCAGCCGGTTCTCTTGGGCAAGATAACTCTGTATTTCTATCGAGTTCCCAGGTGGTCTTGATGCTGAAAGTCCTGGCTGGAGCAAGGCTGAGGTCTTGGGTAAGACCAGCTAGACAAACTTTCAGGTTTCCGAACTAAATTTTCCTTGCATGTCTTTAAAAGAATAATATATTCATTCATTCATACAATATGACAAATGCTGTGTTTATTCCTTTATATGAGCCCTCGAGTGGCACAATACACTTTTCAAAAGACTATATAGTGAACAGAAAAAGTTATATGAAGAAAAGGAAAGCAGGTGTAAAGGCAAAAGTGACGAGGACGTTTCATGTTTTTATGTGTCTTTAGGCAAGACCTGCAAACAGAAGACATTTCAATATCACCACTATGATGCAAAGGAATGAGAGGCTAGGTTATATAGACAACTGTGTACCCACAGAGGGAATGGCCAGCACAAAGCCTGGGATGGTGCAGAAGGAATTAGTGATGTCCACAGTTAATAGAGTATCTGTTAGGCCTTGATTATAATATTTGCAGGTTGCTTCTAGCAGTGGTTCTCACTCAGAAATGATTTTGCCCCTGGGATATTCAGCACTGTCCAGACGAATACTGCTAAACACCAACAATCCATGGGAAAGCATCCTCCAAAATGATCTGCCCCTATTGTCAACAGTGAGAGGTGAAAAAACCAGTGTAGTCCAGCACTTCAACTTGAGTGTGCCTATGAATCAACGAGGATTTTACAGAAATACAGAATATAATTCACCATGTCCTGTTGGACTAAGAAACTCTACATATCTATCAAGCTCCCAGGTGGTGTTGATGCTGCCGGTCCTGCTCACAGCAAGCCTAAGGTCTTGTGTTAGACTCACCTAGACATAGTTTTAGGTTCTCTGAACAAAATTTTTCTTGCCTGTAGTATTAAAAGGATAATGTTCACTCATTTAAAATGTGACAAATTCTGAGTTTATTTCCTTTATATAAAGGCCCTGAGTGGCACATAGTAATAGACTTTTAAAAAGAACAGAAGGACTTCTAAACGTAACCACACCCTCAGCTGAAGGGCCTTTGAACTTGATATTTTTATAACATGGAGGATTAGGGTAACAGGTGGAACAGGGTCACTAATTGGTGACTGTAAGGTAGAAGATGAGCCAGAATCATCCAGGTGGGACTAAGGTAAACACAATGCTCCTCTAGAAGCAGAAGACAAGATGAAAATGCTACACTGCTGGTTTTAAAGAAGAAGGAAGGGCCAGGAACCAAGGAATCAGCTGGCCAGAATGCAAACTGGAATGAGAAAAAAAAATTTCACCTGAGCCTCTACAGGAAACCCGACCCTGCAGACATCTTGAGTTTAGACAATGAGACACATTGAAGTGTCTGATACCAGAACTGTGAGAGCATATATTTGCTTGTTTTAAACAACTAGTGTGGGAATTTTACAGCAGTGTAGAATCTAATATGGCATTTAATCAATAAAATTTGCTGAGGGAACTGTGTAGAAGCCTCTCCATTCATTCATTAGCATCCTTGGGTAAGAGAATCTTACTGAAAACCACGCAAAGAAGAAAAAATTTAAATAGATGGGAGGTATTACACACAATCAGTTGGTACAGTGAAGTCATCATTGCATAAATGTAAACATGATCTGGGTATGATGATTGATGCATAAAATTTCAGGTACAACCGGTGAACTTAATTTCTCCATCACTGAACTGCAAAAATTTTGTTTCTCTTCACCTTATACTCTTTGCCTAGAAATGGGTCAGTCTTCAGTTTCTATTTCCCACATGCATGACAAAATTTTTCATTACATATATAGAAAACATGACCACTGAGGGAAAAGGCTAAATGTGGGACAGTAATTCCTATTAACTGTTCCAATAGAGAAAGTAAAGGTAACAAGCCCAAAAATATAGGCATCCTCACCAGTAGTGAAATAATTCCAAGTAAAATTATTTGATATTCCTTTTTAAACTCATTCATAATTATTTACCTCATAAATAACCAGTATGGAGAAAATACTACTATGTATGTCTCACGAATGGCTGCTGCAAGATAATTTCTATCTCCACTCATCTGGAACTTTTCAATAAATACGAGGCATGATCAAATACAGCCCATCTTAGAAATTTAATACAAGCACTCTGACTTCACTGCACCGTCTCTACACCTGACACTCAACTTCCTACTCCCTGACCAACAAAACTTCTCAGATGTATTTTCACTTTACTGCAATCATTTTATCATTTTATGCATCTCACTCATTCTACAGTGTCACTCAATTGTACATCTATGTCCATCACTTACCTGTAAACTATGTCCTCGTAGTGTGATTCAGACAGACACATCCTTATTAACATGTTTACGTGAATTAATTATAAATTAGTTACTTAACCAAGAACACAAACAAATATCTCTTTTTCTGACTGGGCTGATGGGCTCTCACATGACTCAGGTAAGAGTTCTCAGGTTCCATCCTTTCTGACCCACTCCTGAACTTGCTGCTGCTATCAGACTCACCTGGATGGGGTCTCTGAAAAGGATGGACTCAGTGTGGAACTCTCAATTCCTCCCTGGGTGGTTGATGATGGACACGAAGCTCTGTCCCAGATAAGACAGCAGGAAGGAGTGAAGCATTGGTCTCTGAGGAGATTAGGAGTCAAAAGCAACAACCATGCACACCCATGGGACTGCAGCAGAGGAGGTATTTTCAACTCCTTTTAGCTGCTCATCAAACACAGATTCCACTATTGCTACCACCTCTGAGCCCCGATTTCCCTGTGGGACAGTGTTCTGACAGACTGGAAAGTTTTCCTGCTGATTCTCTGTTCATAAGGGACTAGGTTGGAAGTCAAGTGAATCCCTTTTCATTACTCCATCTCCATGAGTCCCCTGCATGGCAGATGTCTCGCTCCAGGCACCTATCTGAAAGCTGGGTTACATTTCTCTGACTTGACTAGGTTCCTTGAAGCGCCAAGGACACAACCACTGATAACTCCAAAAATTTGCTTTTCTCTTTAAAAATGAGAAACACTGTGTAACTTTGATGTAGAGCTTTGGCCACCATACATTTGACACATTAGCATCCTGACACATTAGCCTGTGTGAGTTTCAGGAGACTCTCCAAGACGTGCCTCAAGGTTGCAGATTATTTTGAGCTGAAGGTAATTTTAACTGCTGGCTTAAGGGAAACTTCTGCTACTCTTTTTAACTACCCATAAGTACTTGAATAGGAGGCCTTTTTTATAATAAGAGATTATCAGAGATAATCTCCCTTTGACCCACCTCTATGGCAGGGCAAACTTTTATTTACTAAACATCTGCTCTTTGTATCCTCCTGCACTTTCCTTGAAAGCCCTAAAGCATCTTATCTCATCCCTACCTTGGAAAATCTTATATATCACAATCACCTTTTCCATGTCTGAACCAATCCTGCATGTGGGCTCTCTGAATGTCTCCTGATGTGGGGTTCCAATACATGTGTATGCATTGAATTGGGTTATTTTCTCTTGCTAATCTATCATGTCCACTTGATTATTAGACCAGCCAGAAGAACCTTGAGGGTAGAGGAAAGTTTCCTCCTCCCAAGTTTGCACAGTGATGGGTAACCTCACTGTCTGGAACCATGAACTTCCCCATGAAGCTGCTGCAGATGAGGAGATCCTGGGGTGTGTGACACTGGCCAGTGGAAGTTAAGGGTACCATGTCATCATACCCAAAATCTCTCTGTGAATCTCGTGGGAGTGAAAGTTTTGAGAGTTTTTTTTCTTCTCAATTTGATTTGCAGGAGAAAACATTTGTCAAACTATTTTCTCAGTATAGCAACCCTTGGTTTGGTAAGAGTACTCATGGGTTGTTTTTCTCTCCTCTGTTTTGTTTCTCTCCTTTCATCTTGTTAATGTCCTGAGAGTCTGGCCTTATGCCAGTGAGAATATTTTCTCTCTGCTTGTACCATCCAGTGCACTTGTCAATGTGCACCTTTCCTCTATCCAGCCAGACAAGCTGTCAGAGGCTTTCCTGTGTCTATCCTGTTCCTCTCAGAGTGTCTGTTATCTCTGTCAGCTGGAGGATGCTTATGCATCTGGTGGGCAGCCAATTAGGCTGGGCCCAAGCTTAGGTAATCTTAGTTCTCATTCTTTTCAAGGGAGAAAAGCACGTGATTCTCTGATTTGGAACAGCTGTTTAAAGACAGGGCACCCCATCTTCCTTAGGCTAACTCCGGGGTAAACTTTTGTGATGGTTGCATTGTGTTGCATTCTCCTTTGTGGGATGCCTCTAATGTGTACAGAACTGGTCTGAGTTGCTATAAACCTACGTCAGGGCCAGAATACAGTACCTTTTAATAAGCAAAACTTCTAAATTAAAAAAAAAAGAAAGAACTTTTTTATATTTTATTTTTTATGGTGACATTGGTTAATGAAATCCAATAAGTTTTAGCTGTACACTTTAACAGTAAGGCATATATATATATATTACACTGTGTATTCATCACCCATGTTAGAACATTTTTTTAGAGAGCTCTCGTATTGTTATAATAGCTAGTCTTCAAGGTTCCCTTAATCAATTAAGAGGACAGAAATTAAAACAAAACCAAAATCTATTCAGACCCCTTCCTATTTTCCTTCACACATTTGCAGGCACTGAAAAAAAAAATCAGGACATTAAAAGTAAAAATGAATGAAAAAAATAGCAAAATCTTACTTAAAGACAACCTAAATTTTCCATCCTAACAACTCAGTTTTGTAAGTGTCAGGTTGGAAGCTCCAAAAGCAACCACACACAACTTCGTTTCTTTCATATAGGTTTTTCTCTGATTCAATCTGATTTTCCCTGATAACGACATTATGAATCACTTGCTTTTTCTACCCTTATTCTCTGTATGCCTGCAGCTTTGTAATGAAGTCTTAGGACATAAGATTAATAAGCCTAAGATCTGTCTATAACCATGAAGATGATCAGTTTCAGTTGGAATTTAGATGAAGAATAACATCTTGACTTTAGGTGTTTTTCAGTCCCAGACCCATTGAAGCAGAATAGCAGACCCATCAGCCACAAGCCAGATGGCATGGCCTGTGGCTGATATCAGAACTGGACACATGATCAATTACTCATCCCCCTCCAATCATATAATCACTATAACCCACAACCCCAACTCCTTAATTTCCATGACTACTGATTTTTCCTTAAATAACCTGTATTCCTGAGATACCTGGAGAGCCAAGGCCTTTGAAGGTAGCATGACTGTGTCTCTAGGATTTGTAACTCTCTAATAAACCTTACTTTTTTTGCTGCAAAACCGGCGCGATTCAGCTTAGATGTGTGCAAGATGACAGACTCCTTTTTTGTCCCGATTAAATAAGCAACACGATAACAATGTAGTCTCATGCTCTGCTGCCAGGAGTTATGCCTTCAAAGGGTCTGGAAAAGAAGATGAGTCTGGCATTTCCATGGCACATTATCTGTGATGCACAAATACAATAGACACCTTTAAGTTAAAGATTGACCTTGTCAAGGAAGCTGCAGGCCTATGACACAAGGATGCTCTGTGACCGCTTTTAGTTAGGAATTTTACATGTAGACCACCCTAGGTGGTTACTTTGTCTCTGGGTTTGTAAAGCTTTATTAAGGGATTCATAAATGGAACAGCATCCCATCTAACATTTAGAAGGAATCTCCCAGTAGTTGTACAAAATGGAAGGATTTTATGGAAAGGTAAATCAAGGGCTGTTAACAAAAGAAAAGAGAGGATTATTTTTAGACCAACATGGCTGTTTTGAAGAGAAAGTGAACAGCAAGGGTTTTTATCCTCCAGATTCCCTGTTCCTTCTTTGAGGATGGAAAGGGCCAAAAGTGACAGGTTACGTTACTGGTTCCTTGATAGAATATTCCAGATGGGTTGATTAGGAAAGATTGAAACTGCCATTAGATCTGGTATTAAATCACATTTGGCTTCATGGGCTTTTAGCACCATT